>BLBF01000016.1:1149894-1161954 GCA_015471245.1 Laticauda colubrina
ATCACCATGATAATTGTAAATGCCTTTTTGAGGAGTGGTTTGCCTCCACCCTAAAGGGTTTGTACATTGTACATAAATAAAAAAAGAAAAATTACAGTACAAGTAATTCACAATATATGCAATGGGAATGTTGCTTTTCTTCTATTAATAAATTCGCATTCAGAAACATCATTTTGCATCACTGAGAGGCACTTCATTTCATCCTTCATAAATTTATACCAAATGGGGGTATGGAGAATCATGTCAGCAACATCCCTTAGGGCAGGGTTCTCCAACCTTGGCAATGTTCAGCCTGGCCGACTTCAACTCCCAGAATTCCCCAGCAAGCAAGCAAACCTGACTGGGGAATTCTGGGAGTTGAAGTCTGCCAGGCTTAACGTTGCCAAGGTTGGAGACCCCTGCCTTAAGGAATGGATGCAAGTGTGCTGTCTTTGTCACATTTCTGCTCTGTCAAAGGAATGAAGAGCCTGGAGATCCGCTTCATGATCCACTTCCAAATCTCTACCCTAAATGCTTTAGTAGATCACTTTAATTTCTTATGCGCTCTAAGTGTACAGGTTCTAAAAATAAGACATTTGCTATAAATAAAGTGTCCTTTAGTGGTAGTTTAAACTAAAAATAGTCCTTGGTTTGAGATAATCATTAAAATCAGGTTTAGCATTGAAGGCAGCAGCTAACTAGGATTAGCGATGGCAACACAACTCTGTTTTTGGTCTTTCCCTGCTTGGTTTGCAGTGTTGCAAATATTTCTCAAGGCTTTCTTCTCAAGGAGGTTGGAGACTCCTCTCTTCATAGATCTGATTTGGGGAAAATTCCCTACACTTGTCTAAAGAAAACCATCATCCTCTACATTTCAACTCGCTAGTACCATTTATGGGGGAGGGTAAGCCTTTTCACCTGGAGTGGGAATGCACCTGGCAAACATTGGTTTAGCGCCACTACGGTAATCTTTTTTCCTTCCCCCGTGGAAATTATAGAGGAAAGTAATAAAAATTTCCACAGGAAAAGCAATCCGAACACATAAAGTGCAGAAAGACCTCTAATAATTATTAAGCAGTACCAGAAATTTCTTTGATAAAAACTCATAAGCAATGACCCCTCTGGCATTCCTGCCCATCACTCTCCATTCAAAATAGTAAAAAAAAAATTCATTCAGTGCATACAATATAGTTATTATAAGTCATAAAATACTAAACACCCCCCACCCCATCCCCAATATTGCAAATTCTGTCCAATCTACAAGAGTTAGAGGCAAAAATCCACATTTGGTGTGTGGAAAGACAGACAAATGTTCTTTCTTTCTTTCAGCACAGAAAGTTGTGCAAAAGAAGAAGACTTTGGTCCTTGGTACCTAAACTCCCAAGTGCAGAGGGTGATGTGCAGTGGTGATGGATGGTCCACAGGACTGCCATGTCTGTGGAGTTGTGCAGTCAATGGTGGAAGCCTCATGTTCCTGCTACCAACGGCCGCTCACGCTGGCAATGTCCGAATGGTATTGATGAGACAGCCGCCCGCTAGCGCCGCCTTCCAGAAACGAGGCTCGGACATTAGAGGGGTCAAAGAGTTTTCTTCGGTTTTTGTTCAGTTCTGCATAGGGGGTGGGGCGGGGGTGAATAGGGGAGAAAAAAGAAGCTTCCCTTCAAAATCTGGACACCAGTTGCAATCTTAGCAGGAGATATTTTTTACTAATTCATAGTGTGGGGAAACTGAGTCCAATCAAATGTAATATGTCCCTGCCAGGTGCAAGCAATAGCAATGGCACTTAGTGCCATCTTTGGAAGACATATTGACACCAGATGCTTCCACACTGCCACCTTCTTGAGCCTGGGAAAATGGGAGGGGGGAATTTCTTGGAGTGTATGTGGTTAGACAAAATAGCATTCTTCTTTTAAGTCAAGGTCATGTTATTTCTGCACCTGTTGGAGAGGACGTCTCAAGTTGGGATGGATGGTGATTGTGACATCTGATGTGGTAATGGGTGCAGGGATGGATTTGTAGTGTTTACTTATTGCAAGGAAACCCAGAACTTTCAGATTTGGGATTCCCCAGATGTGCTAGTTTACTATCCAATTAAAACAGAACTTTTGAAAAGATGTCTGTCTCAGAGTTATTTGTTGGAGTTGAGGTTTTCTGGAATGCTGACACTCAAGACTGATACTTCGTAATGCCTTATAGCCTTATCTGAGCAGTTTACAATATTGCCCCCAACAATCTGGGGTCCTCATTTTACCAATCTTGGAAGGACAGAAGGCTGAGTCAACCTTGAACTGGTCAGGATCGAACTCCTGGCAGTGGGCAGAGACAGCTTTGCAATATTGCATTCCTACCATTGGGTCACTATGGCTCATCCAGCCAGATTCTCTGTAGTTCTCAATGAAAACCACTTGTGAATCGTCTCAAGGAGAAGCTTTATTGCACCTGTGTTACAAGAATCTCACCAGAGTGACTGCATTCCCTCGGGAATGGTCACAGAAGGCTTCAGGGATTCTGGGGGAGCTCAGACCTGTGCCACCTTCTGCAATGCAAAGACTCCAAGCTTGGCCCCTTCTTAACACCTCCCTCCTCTCTAGCTGGAGATTCTACCACAATACCCCCATCAGATATAAAATAATTTAGGATAGATTTGGATCAGAAAAGAGAACAGATCCAACACAGGTCTATTGAGACAATTGTTTTGGTTAATTATGGGCTGAAAATAAGAGAGGCATCAAGCTGCTGATTTCAGAGCAGGTTGCTAGCACATGAGACATACTTGGCTATCTTCAAGGGGAACCTATAAAGACATGATGCTTTATTGGTTCCCTTTATGGGGTTTTCCATGTCCCTGAATATAAACTGTTATAGATCTTAATATCAAGCTAGAAACCAAACATCAGGAAACTGTTTGTTACAATTTTATGGAAGGCGAAACCTAGTAAATTTCCTAACTTCGCCTACCAGAAATAACTCCCATGGAAATCAATGGATCTCACGTTGAAAGATACACATGATTGGACTTACGAGAAGAGAGAGATGAAGGCTGGCAGGATAAGGGTGGACAAGAATATAACTATACACAGGGGTAACCTTGAGTTTCTTGAAACACTGAGACATTCCGTATGTTGTGTTATGAGAATAATTCCGTCAAGGAAATGAAGGGGAAAGAAAATTCTTACAAACTGCACAAGGTAGTGGTTTTTCTTTACCTGAGATTGCAAGAAGCATTTTCCTTCGTGCACCAAAAGTGGTAATTCCAAGCTCTTTCAGATCCTGATCTGTCAGAGTGAGGAACGTCTGAAGATCAATCTAGGAGAAACCACAACAACACCACACTCTTAAGGTGCTCTTCACTGAGAGGGCAGAGGACTTTTGTGGGAGAACATTCTGCTGAATATATTTTGTATATATTTGGTTACAAAGGACAGAAGCAAAACCATTTTTTCAGTTCCTGGTAATTACGACTATTAATAACATCCCAAACATGTTAAAAAATCAAAGGAGCAACATTTTTATACCAAATGCAATTTATTATTTGACAGCCTAAATAAATACTAGAAGAGGATTTAGAAGGATTCACCAGATGAATCACCTTGGAATTCTTCATGGCATAGAATTCCTTCAAATCTCGTTTGGTGAATCATAAAAAATTGACTGCCAGAACAATTCAAAAGATATTACTTGTGTTCTAAAATTAGTTTAGATAAATTGAAAATATCTGGATCTTTTCTGAGTGGTTGCCAGTGAATTAGTATGTGTTATTTTCTGAAAGACAATCCCTTTTAGCTATTTGTGGCAGTTTCTGAAATTTTTTTAAAACTACTGAGCCATTATTGGTAATTTATGCCCATAGGTTAATAGTCTGCATGTCCCAAGGCTGATGAACTACTGTAACACAAAAAATTAATTTGTTTGTTATATTAGAATTGCAAAATTAGATAATTGCATTTCTCTTTGGAACAGTGATATTTAAAAGTTAAGGAAATCGCATCAGATGAAAACATCTAACAAAGTTATATTAATTTTTATTCTGGCATTTTTGTGTGCAAACTCTGCAAACACACAGAAGCAGGGATCAATATACACAAACACGTACTTGTGACTCATATATCTGCATGTATGTTTGCAAAAGTTTCAACTTTACCTCTATCAGTGAACACAACTTTGCATCTGTACAACTGAGTGAATTAACACACAGCATGAGGATTCACAGAAAATTCCATACTTTTTCTGCAATCCTGTCAAGGTATCCCATTCTGATCATTTTTTGATGGCCACCAGTCTTATATATTTGCTTTTATTTATTTATTAAATTTATTGACTGCCTGTCTTATCACAAGGTAACTCTGGGTGGTTGTTCTTCACTCCATCACTTGCCTTCCTGCTCTGAGTAGCATTTTCCAAGTAGTGAGTTATGGGTTTGATAACATCCAAATCAGACTCCCATTCCCTCCAGAGAACTAATTTTTAGGTATGATTACAAACAATGGAAATTGGTTTGAGAATGCAGAACTGGTTCTCTGAACACAGCACTTCAAAAATGTCGAGGCATGAAGCTAGCTATTCCAATTGCCAAGGAATGAATCTTGGTTATCAATGAAAGTGCAACAGATGGGAGCCATTTTGTTTACAAAGCAATCAAAATAGTCTACAACAGGGGTCTTCAAACTCAACAGCTTTAAGATTTGTGGACTTCAGTTCCCAGAATTCCTCCTCCAGTCATGTTAGCTCAGGAATTCTGGGAGTTGAAGTCCACAAGTTTTAAACTTGCCAAGTTTGTAGACCCTTGGTCTACAAGGAACCATGACCAACACCCCCAAGCCTTTCACAAACACTGACCTCTTGTTGCTGAAATATGTCTGTGTATTTACCCAGGCCCAGTTTGCTGAATAATTCAGGTAGATCAGATCCCTTAAACAGACTGTTCAGGTTACAGCCATTGCTTCCAATCAGGGAAGAGATGCAATCCATGTAGTTGCTACTGCTGAGATAATGCTCACCTAGAAGTTCAAGAGACAGTAAGTTTCTAATTAGGTTCAGTTCACTTTAGGCTGGAGGAGCCTCTTCAACTGTTTACATTCCAGTACTTGCAATTGCCAAGAAGTACTGAACTGAATCTCTAAAGGAGAATATTTATAGATCAGTGTTGAAATGAGAGATCCTTGGTGCTTTCTGAGCTTGCTTGTTTTCTTGCAGATGTTTCATTATCCTAACTAGGTAACATCATCATTGATCACTGATGTTGTTACCTAGTTAGGGTAATTAAATGTCTGCAAAAAAACCAAGCAAGCTCAGTGAGCACCAAGGACCTCTCAACTGAATATCTGCCTGCTGTTGAATTACCAAGCTTTTACATCTTTGTTTTCATGGAAATAGAACATAAGTATCGGTCAGGGTAAGGCAAAAATTACATGCCACCCCAAATATGAGAGATGCTGCTTTGGAGCACCCCAACCAATTCTAACTCTTGTGATGTGACTTGGGAGAATAAAACCATATGACGACATTTGGACATGGAGAAAAAGAAACAAAGTCACCACTGGGAAGAAATGTGACACCAAGCCATGACTGTCACCAACTTTCTAATGTTTCTAATAGGATGTAGCAGAATAAGGGGCAGTATTCTAGAATTTGAGGGAAGAGAAGGGTCAAATACTACGAAGGACAGAGGGCAGAAAAAGAAACAATGGTTGGAAACTAATCAAAGAGAGAAGCAACCTAGAATTAAGGAGGAACTTCCAGACAGTGAGAGCAATCAACCAGTGGAACAGCTTGCCTTCAGAAATTGTGGAGGTTTTCAAGAAGAGACTAGACAGTCACTTATCTGAAATAGTATAGCTTTCCTGCTTGAGCAGGGGGCTGGACTAGAAGACCTCCCAGTTCTCTTCCAGTTCTATTCTATTCTGATAGCCTATCTTGACAATTATAGCTTGATGCAACTAACTGACCTTAAGGCCCTGTCACACTACCCAACGGATGCAAAACATTTGTAAAAAGGACACAGCGGACGAGAAAAATGTTCCATCCGTTGTTATCCGCTCTCAAAAGGGGCAAAAATTTGCATAAGCAGAGCGGATAACACAGAAAGGAACGGATGGGGGGAGGGCGCAGGGCGGATGGAAAGCGGATGCTCCACGAAAGCCTAGCGGATGGAAGTGGATGGCAGCGGATGTGTAGAGGATGCAGAGCGGATGCGTAGAGGATGCAGAGTGGATGCGTAGCGGATGCCGCGGATGTGTAGCTGCATCCGCTTTCATCCTTTCTCCATCTGTGCTACTAACGCTGCGCGTCCGTTCCGCTTCCTCCCTGCGTCCGTTTACCGCTGGAACGGATTTGAGTTGCGCGGATGCGCAGCGGATGCCTAGCGGATATAGCAGATGCGTAATGGATGCAGAACGGATGTCCCCCGTATGCCTAGAGGATGCAGAACGGATGCATTGGATACATTTTCCGCTCAAAAGTTTTGAGCAGCTCAAAACCTTTTGAGTGGATGAAATGTCAATAGATGGATGCTGGACGGATAGAGAGGAAGCAAAACGGAGGCAGTGAGTACAGAACGGAAGCATCGCATTAACCAACGGATGGCAAGTGTTTTTCTCCGTTTTACATCCTCTTTCCATCTGTTGGTGTAGTGTGACAGGGGCTTTAGTCTAAACCAGGAGTGACAAACTCAAGGCCCAGGGGCCAGATTCGGCCTGCAGTGCTTCTGCCAGGGAAAACAGGGCTCCATTTTCCCTGGCAGAGGGTTGCAGGAGTCTGTTGCAGCCGAAAATGGAACTTGGGAGCCCATTTTTGCTGGCAGAGCACAGGCACCCCCAACATGAGTGACATTGAGCTGGCCACGCCCACCCTGGCCCTACAAGGTCAAACACAATGCTCAATAAAATGTGGCCCTCAATAAAATCAAGTTTGACACCCCTGGTCTAAACCCAAGTTGGGGTTTATTCAAGTCAGTGGCTCTGCATGAGAACTTTGACCTAACCCAACAAGGATAAATCCTTACTTGATTTCTGTTTCCGTTTAGGGCTCCCGATGGAAGGAACGAAGTCGCCTGGAGCAGTTGAACTAATGCCATTGTGATCTCTCCAGTTGTCGGAATCGCTCCCACTCCCCAGGTGTTCCCGGCTGTTGGATCGGGAGAGAGACATGGAGGAACCCTGTAAAGAAGTCAGTTGGAAAAGGTGTGACCAGGAGAGATGGGGATACTCCCCACTTGGCTCGACTCAAGGGCATGATGCCAATGGTGCAACCTATTAGCTTCAATTAATGAGCAATATTTAGTTTAAAAAATATTATCGTCAGAGAAGTCTTAAGTACCTTTGGTAAAGGCATAGGTAAAGGTAAAGGCATACTCAAATAAAGAATTAATTTGTTAATTCTTAATTAATTAATAAGTTTGTTCATTAATTTGATTAGCAACACTCAGTATTGTCAAATCAATTTTACCTTGTGGCACACTGGATTCTACTATATTGTCCCAATTCAAACTGATCCTTTTTTTAAACTAGTGTTTCTAAGACTGCGGACATTCTGAAAACAACCCAAGGTAAGCAGGAAAAAACAAAGGAATAGATGGTTTTTGTTTTTTGAAAAAAAAATTTCCCACATGTTTCAAGTTGTAGGAAAAACAACGGATGGCCATGGCCGAGTCTCTAAAAAAAAACAGCTTACAGAGCAGAGAACTCAGGCTGTGGTTTGATCCTGGGGTGACAGCCAAGTGAATCAGATACAGTCTACACACACACACACACACATACACACATGCTGTGTGTGTGTGTGTGTGTGTGTCCACTAATAAACTCCTAAGGAGAAAGAGAAAAATGGCCGAAAAATAGCATGAAACTCAGATATTTATGGAATAAACAAAATACAATGAATTAAGTTTGCCTCCCACAAGCAGAAAAACATGTTAACACAATCTGCAGTTTCACAGAGGCCTTGAGGGGTCATGCAAAGGACACCTTTGTCAGAGTCTTCCTGTCATGCCCCTGTTGGAATCAGATTTGGAGGGGGAGGCCGAGCAGCTGACAGGGAGTGGGAGTGTGGCTCTGATGACTGTGGAAGAAACTGGGGAAGGGCAAAGGCTGGCTGGGCAGAGCAGGGGAGAGGGAATTCAGAGGAAAACCCAGGCCCACCCCCTCTTCATCCTAGGGCATGCAGGGAGGAACAGAGACAAGAGCAATGTGAGTTATGTGGCTTACGGGGGAGGAAAGGGCCCTGATTCCCTTCATTAGCTGCAGCTGGGAACACAGTGTTTAAAAAGGGAAGCTGTGCACAGCAAGTTGTTGGGAGCAAACTGTGAATTATTTGGTATCATGGAGGCTTATCTGGGTTCTTGGTGTCTTCCCAACTGTGTGTGATTTGTTGAGCTTTCAAGTCTGCAATTCCTTCTCCTGCCCTGTCCAGTTAATTGCTGCAATGTGGTTTCTGTGGATTTTTAGTTACAGTTTGTATGTACTTTTTTTTCAGACTGAATTTCCTCCCCTTAAATAAAGACTGTTCTTTGGAAGAGTTTTTTCTCCACCCAAAGGTAACAGGATGTTGGGGGCAAAGTTGGAGGTATTGAAGGGACTTTTCTGTAACTGTGTTCCCTTTGTGCCATATCCCGGGTCATCACAAACCTTCGAAGTTTCAGCAGCAAACCTTTGTAGATTAACAGAGTTGGAAGGGACCTGGGAGGTCATCTAGTCCAACCCCCACTACCCAAGCAAGAGACCCTACGCCATTCCTGACAGAGGGCAATCTTCAGACACAAAAGCTCCAATGTCTTCTTTTTTGTATGCCAATCACACCCTAAAGTTTTGCATACCTCATAAGTGGTCGACATCGATGGTTTGTAGGCTATGTGGTTGGCCCTTCTCAGTTCCTTAATGGTTTCGGCCGGCATCGATTTGGAGAAGCCCAGCCCACTCCAGGTGTTGGTGGGTGTCCTCACTTCCGTAACAACTGGTTTTTTCAGCATAGCTTTAAGGGGGCAGGAACCATATTTATGAGCATCAGTATCTTTTTTCTTTTTCATAAAATGCAGCCAAAATTCTTTTGGCAGTGGATGGTCAGTTGCAGAAAATCTTCCACTCTCTGCTTTGACTGCTTTCCAAATATTTGAAACATCATATTTCAGTGTGCATTTCTGAGCACACAGCAAGAAATGATTATGCTTAATATGTGATGTGGCCTTGAGCACATATACATATTTCTACATGTGTACATATTGCATACATACAGTATTTACTCACAGAAAGTACATGAATTCCTATAAATTACATTAAGGTTAAGCTTGGAGGATATATAGATCAATGTTTTTGTAAGGCTAGAAGAGTTGTTCTAAAGATTCAGGAGATGGAAAGGAGAAACCTGAAATCTTTGGAAGTGGAAGAAACCTTTTTTTAAAAAAGTGATAAAGCTTTTCAAAGGTAGAATGTGGCAAGATGGAGCAGCTGCATTGAAAAAAAGGAAAGTAAGTCAATAATCTTTTGTTATTGTTTTATTTCTTATCTCAGTTTCAAGGGAGAAGTAGAGACCAAGCCCAAAAGCTTGGGAGAAAGCTACCAAGCAAATATTTGATGGAAGGATTTTGCTAGCCGAGAACAGGATAAATAAAGGATGAATATTTGTGTTATAAAAATGGAAGAAGTCATATGTTTAGACCAAAAACAATCCCACTCCCTTTTCTGTAACAAAGTACTTAAAATCTGCATCTTTCTGCATGCCCAATAAAGAAGGCTACCTACTCATGTTTGATGGCTGAAGATCAGAAAAGGAAGTGGAAAAGCTAAGGATCTGTTAGAAGCTTTAAGGCATCTGTCAGAAGCCATAAGGACATCAGAATGGCATCAAATGACCAGCAAGACTGGCAAAAATTTACCCAAATATGAACCCCGAATGCTGGAAGTGCAAAAATAAACAAGGTACCTTCTTTCACATGTGGTGGTCCTGCACTAAAGCAAAAAAATACTGGAATAAAATTAGAATATGGTTGCAAGAAATTATTGGATTTCAAATAGAATTTAAGCCTGAAATGTTTTTGCTAGGGATAATCGGAGGCACATCTAAAAAAGAAGTTGAATACCTCATAATACACATTCTAATAGCAGCAAGAATAATCTATGCCCAAAGTTGGAAATTAGATAGCACTCCGATAGTCTGAAAAAATGGTACAATTTGGTTGGATGATAGAACAGCAAGAATAAAAAATAATACAAACAAATAAATGTATATATAAACATATAGGTAGCAAGTTAACAAAAACTGGGAAAGTAGATGTCATAACATTGTAAAAATTGTACCGTGTTTCTCACACAATAAGGCTGGGCCTTATTTATTTTTTTTGACCCCCCAAAAAACAGCTAGGCTGTCTTTTTGAGGGTGACTTAATTTTCTCCCCCACCAAGAGTGGCCCATATGCACATATCTCGCCGTGAAGCCGCTTCTATCAGCCGACGAAAGCTCCCTGAAGGCAGAGTCCCCAGCTGCTTCAGGACGTGTCGTGGCTGCCCACGTCCCCTCGCCTTTAGGCAGTTTCTTTTGAACGATGGAAACTCCCCAAGTGCAGTCACCAGCCACTTTGATCGGCCGGTAGAAGCGACCTTGGGGCGAGTGCACAGACACACACTCCCCTCACCGCGAGGCCGCTTCTATCGGCAGATGAAAGCTCCCTTGAAGGTAGAGTCCCCAGCCACTTCAGGGCGTGGGGTGGCTGCCCATGTCCCCTTGCCTTTAGGCAGTCTCTTTTGGGCAATGGAAGCTCCCCAAATGCAGTCACCAGCCACTTCAATAGGCCGGTAGAAGCAGCCTCAGGTTGAGGGGAGTGTGTGTGTGCGCTCACCCCGAGGCCGCTTCTACTGGCTGATCGAAGTGGATGGTGACTGCACTTGGGGAGCTTCCATCACCCGAAAGAGACTGCCTAAAGGCAAGGGGACATGGGTAGCACGCCACGCCCTGAAGCGGCTGGGGTCTCTGCCTTCAGGGAGCTTCTATCGGCTATCGGGGTATTCTAGCCTAGGCTACCTGCAGGGCACACCGAAAGGCAAGTTTTCTCCACATCCCCCCCACCCTTCCCCCCCATTTCTTTTTGCCTTGTGTAGTTCTAACAAACTATGTGAGAAATGGTGGGGAAAAGCATGGTTTAAATAGGCTTAAATTTTGGGGGCCGGGCTTAATTTCACCTCATGCCTAGAAATCATGTTGGGCCTTCCTATTGGTAGAGGCTGTATTGTTGGAGAAACACGGTATTTGTGTTGTTTTGTTTTATATTTGTGCTGTTTTTAATTGTGTAAAATTCAATAAAAAATTATGTTTTTTAAAAGAAAAATGGCATCAAATGGCTCATGATATCATTGCAGTGATGCCATTTGGGCCAGTTGAATTATATAGTCATTAAATCTGTACACTGAGATGTACAGTACGTCACACCCTTCTTGAATCATGAAGGCTTCTAGGGGGCTTCTATTGAAGGACTGCTTAACTGGCACACTCCAGGGCACACCATTCTCTCGCCTACCCACCTCATCTTTCTGTGACTTTCATGATTCTTTCCTTTTCATGAGTCAAAAATACATACAACATGCTGATGTGCACCTATCCTGAATGTGCCAGCTGAATGGAGAAACATGGTTGGCCTGAAACCCTGTTTGTCTTTGTGGATGGTGAATAAGGATGCATCAAGCTTTCAACCCTTCCGAGTGGCATGAAAAAAGGATGTACACTGCATGAGAAAAACAACTCCTAAGACCTGTGCCTTTTGAAGAGTGAGAAAGGCTAATCGAAATAGGAATATTTTTTGCAAGCGCTGAATGCAACAAGCTTTCATTTTAATGTATGCTGATTAATGTACATTTAAAGTGACAATAAAGTTTTGTTCCATTCTATTCTATTCTATTTCGTTCTATTCTATTCTATTCTATTCTCTATTCTCTTCTCCTATTCTCTTCTCTCTTCTTTTCTCTCTTCTCTTCTCTCTTCTTTTCTCTTCTCTATTTTATTCTATTCCCTTCCATATTCTATTCTATTCCCTTCCATATTCTATTCTATTCTGTTCTCTCTTCTCTTCTCTTCTCTTCTCTTCTCTTCTCTTCTCTTCTCTTC
>BLBF01000016.1:1173938-1212249 GCA_015471245.1 Laticauda colubrina
GTAAGTACCCGCGATAACTTAAAAAAACATATATATATATATATATACACACACACACATATATCCCTTTCAACCTAAATACTAAACAAACACTGGATTCATAACAACTCGGTTCTAAAACAGAATTCTCATTATAATAATTCTATTACAATGACCAGAAGATTAAAAAAAGGTAGAAGTTTCCTCTGTTCAGTTGTGTCCAATCAAGGGGCCAATATTCATCTCTGTTTCTTAGACAAGGTCGCCAGCCATTCTCTGAAGACACCTCTCTGGTCCTGTGGCCAGCCAGACTATACACTGAGGTGCACATAAAGCTCTTGCTTTCCTGCTGAAGTGTACCTATTTAACTACCTGCATTTGCATGCTATCAGACTGCTGGGTGGGCAGGACCTGGGGCAGGAATGGAAGCTCACCCCGTTGCATGGTGCTTGGGTCTTGAACCTGGGCTGCCAGCTTTCCAGCTGACAACCTCAGTGTCTTTAACTGCTGAGCCATCCTGCCCCAATGACCAGAAGGGGGCTTGGCTTAACTTTCAAGCAGGATAGTTAAAAGCTAAATATAGCCTTGTCCAGAAAAGCTAGAGTCCGTTCTACTCACCTTACTCGTCTGTTTTGGCTTTGGTTTAATACTGATGAAGACATCTAGCTGCTCCATCAGCTGGGTAATAAAATGTGGTTCTACGTCTATTTCTTCCTTCATATCAAACATCAGCACAAGAGGAAGGCAGCCCTGGAAAATTAAATGCAAAATCCAATATGAAGTTCAGGAAGCCCTCCATTGTTTTGTGCAGCACACAGTTGAATAATAATCTCCTGTTCATCATTCCCAGCATAAACACACACCCCTTCTCCTATGTTCTACTCACATGATCTTTCTAACAAGAGGTTTTTAGACTCTTGAAATGCCCTTTGTTTGACATTTCCATACTGTCAAGAGTATATTTCTCAGGGTGTTTGAATTCTCAGCAGTTCAAAAATATGGGAGACGCACAATGCCTGATGACATCTGGATAGGATCTACTATACAACCAAGAACTTACAACTTCAGCTTTTGCTTAACTGAGCCCCAACAGTTTTGAAATGGAGGGTTAACTAAAACTTCTAAAGATCCTCTTTGAAACCAAGAGTCATGCAGACCTATTGGGAATAAATCTTCTGATTCTTTCTGCAATAGGAACACACACACACACACACACACACACACAAATTCTTATGAACTAATTATTTGCATGCAGGCCTATTATGATCATGCAGTAAACTGCCTGGTCAACTTGTAAGACATGGAAAAATCCAATAATGAATATGTGAGAACCAGAAAGGCAAGACAATTTGGCACTGAAAACAGAAACAAGCACGCAAAACACATAAAAACAAAAAATATGTAGCGAATCCAGCCCACTGCACCTGATGAGATGAAAAATGTTATAACTTTCAACAATCAAAGCCATGTTGTTCCTAAATTTGCAGTTTGTATCATTTCAATTTAATTGCCATCTGGACCAATCAAGAACAGTTCTAATTCAACTGAGAATTGTTCAAATGTTTTGAAGAGGAATGTTCTGCCTTGCCCTTTAGTCTTAACGTTTTAGAAGAACAGCCGAGTTGGAAGGAACCTTGGTAGTCTTCTAGTCTACATCCAACTCTTTCTGTTGATGCTCGTGTTCTTTTTTGCTTCTTTCATTCTACAAGGAATTCCTCTGGATACGCTCCAGTTCCATACACCTTAAATGTGGAACGGCATAGAGCAATAGCACTTAGAGTCATATACCGCTTCACAGTGCTTTCCAGCCCTCTCTAAGTGGTTTGCAGAGTCAGCCTCTTGCCCCCAACAATTTGGGTCCTCATTTTACCCACCTCAGAAGGATGGAAGGCTGAGTCAACCTTGAGCCTGGTGGGATTCGAACTGCCAAATTGTAGGCAGCTGGCTGCAGCAGAAGTAGTTTGCAGTACTGCACTCTAACCACTGTGCCACAGAGGCTCCTTATGCTAGGTTTGAATATAAAAATGCTCCAGAACAGATAAAAAAGAGAACAAGGTCTTACCATCCCATAAAATGCTTGCTCCCTGGCTGCATTGAAAGAAACAACGGCAGTGTTAGTGACTATCCAAGGCATGCACAAGCCACAAGTTTATGTGATTCTATCTAGCGAACTCTTGTGGCTACTCTCTTTGGATTATGGGATTGCAACTTTCAACAGCTTCTTTGCATTTTGCAAGTTTCAAATTCCAAAACCCCACAAGACAACTTCAGACTCAAGGAAATTCTCGACTGGATTCAGTCAGACCTCATTTTTTTGAGGTCCAGGAATTTTCAAATAACAGAGTTGGAAGGGACCTTGTAGCTCTTCTAGTCCAAGCCCCTGCCCAAGCAGGAGACCCTAAACCACTTCAGACAAATGGATGTTCAGATTCTTCCTCTTCCGTTGCTTCTTCTCTTGCCTTCTGCTGGCTTTGGAAAATCATACCAGCTCACTGACTAACCATTCTTGAGATGGGTAATTTAAATATCTGCTTCACCAGAGTTACAAAAAGCAGGTTTAATGCCCCTGATTTCAGAGGGAGACACAGAATCCTTTAATGGGATTCCATACATTGCAATTCCCAGTTGCAGTGTATGGCTGTGAAAGTTGGACCATGAGGAAGGCAGTGCCAAAGAATTGAGGCCTTTGAACTGTGGTGCTGGAGCACACTCCTGTGAGTCCCTTGGACTGCAAGGCAACCCAACCGGTCAGTCCTAGAGAAGATCAACCCTGGCTGCTCTTTAGAAGGCCAGATCCTGAAGATGAAACTCAAAGACTTTGGCCACCTCATGAGAAGGAAGGACTCCCTGGAGAAGAGCCGAATGCTGGGAACAACTGAGGGCAATAGAAGAAGGAGACAGCAGAGAAGGAGGGGGCTGGAGGGAGTCACTGAAGCAGTTGCCATGAGCTTAAATGGATTCCAGAAGATGATAGAGGACAATTCAGATCAAGTGAGGTACTAATACTTCTCTATAAAGCCTTAGTAAGACCGCACCGAGAGTACTGCATCCAATTTTGGTCACCACATTATAAAAAAGATGTTGACACTCTAGAAAAAGTACAGAGAAGAGCAACCAGGATGATTAGGGGATTGGAGACTAAAATATATGAAGAACAGTTAACAGATAAGAGATAATCAGAGTTGGAAGGGACCTTATAGGTCATCCAGTCCAAACCCTTCCCCCCACCCAAGCAGGAGACCGTACAGTCCAGTCCAGGAGGCAGTCCAGTCTCTTCTTGAAGGTCTCAAGTGACAGGAACTGGGCATGGCTAGTCTAGTAAAGAGAAGGACCAGGGGAGACATGATAGCAGTCTTCCAATATTTGAGGGGCTGCCACAGAGAGGAAGGATCAACCTATTTTCTAAAGCTCCTGTAGGCCAGACAAGGAACAATGGATGGAAACTGAACAAGGAGAGATATAACCTGGAAATAAGGAGAAACTTTCTGACAGTGAGAACAATCAACCAATGGGACACCTTGCCTTCGGGAGTTGTGGGAGCGCCATCACTTGAGTCTTTCAAGAAGAGTTTGAACTGCCATTTGTCAGAAAAGGTGTCAGAAATGGGCAGGGGGTTGGTTCCAACTCTGATTATCTGTTATCTGTTATCTGACAGGAAGGCCTGGAGGAACATTGTCCATGGGGTCACAATGGGTTGGACACGACTTCGCAACTAACAACAACAATAACAACATGATCACGTTTTCTAATCCTAAACCATGGAAACTACGTTAAGTTTTAACACTAACAGGCTATCTGTATGGGTAGCTAAGAGCTAGTACATCCTGAGGTAACTAACCTAGGTTTGAACTCTTGAGCCTGGCTTCTACTCCAAGGGGAGAAAATATAATTTGTGATGTGGGTAAGGGAGTTTCAGCCAAGCAAGACTTTCTGGGTAATTTTTTCTTCCATAAAAGAGATTATGCAATTACTGGTACAAGTAGTCCTTGACTTTCAACAGTTCATTTAATGACCATCCAAAGTTACCATAGCATTGAAAAGACTGACTTATGACTGTTTTTTCAGACTTAGAACCACTGCATCATCCTCGTGGTCACATGATCAAAATTCAGATGCTTGGCAACTGACTTGTATTTATGATGGTTGCAGTGTCCAAGGGACTGTGTGATCCACTTTTGTGACCTTCTGACAAGCAAAGTCGATGAGGAAGACAGATTCACATGTCAACAACTGCTGTGATGACCCAAAAGGACGTGGCACAAAGACAACACAGTCAGATAATCAATAAGAGTCCCTTTATTAGCACCAACTTTGCCCCCAATGTCCTGGTTACTTTCTGGCTGGAGAAAAACTCTCCCAGGAACAGTCTTTGACTGCAGAGATTCAAGTCCAAAATGTGGTCAACACAAACTGTATCTATAAATCCAATCAAGCCAAATGGAGGTAATTAGTTTGGCAGGGCAGGAGAAGGAATTCCAGACGTGAAGGCACGGAAATAACTCAACATGGTTGGAAAGATGCCAGGAACCCAGGTAAGCAAAGATAACACAGAATAAAGTCACATTTGCCCTCAGCAGCTGTCGCAGTCAGCATTCAGTTCTTTTAAACTTTCATTCCCAGCTGTGGCTAATGAAGAGAATCAGGGCCCTTTCCTCCCCCGTAAACAACACAACCCACATTGCTCCCTTCTCCGTTTCTCCCTTTGTGCCCTCGGATGAAGAGGGGGTGGGCCTCCTCCCTCTCACTTGTTCTACCTCTCCCCAGCTCTGCCCAGCTGGACTTTGTCCTTCCCCAGTTTCTTCCACAGCCAACAGAGCCACACTCCAATTCCCTGTCAGCTGTTCGCCTTCCTCCTCGGATTCAGAGTCTGACAGTGGCATGACAACTGCAGCCATTCGCTTAACAATTGTGGCAAGAAAAATTGTAAAAGGAGGCAACATTCACTTAACAAATGTCTCATATAGCGACAGAAAGTTCTGTTACATTTGTGGTCGTAAGTCAAGGACTACCAGGAATCACATGTAAAGTAAATGGTGACTGCAAACTCCAGTTCCTACCCCCATCTGCTGTCCCACACGCCCAGCCCCATCCTTCAGGATTCTTACCATGAGATATTGTCTGGCAAGACAGACTGATTCGATTGTGCCTTGGAGGTAGACAGTGGATTTCTTCTGGGGATTACTAGGATCAGGGAAATGGATCTGAGCACCAGTTCTCTGCATGATATGCTTGATGTTGCTGCCATTTCGGCCCATCATAAAGAGGTGGTGCTGAGCTGCTATGTCTAGCTGGGTGCTCACCGGGATAGCAGAGGCTAAACTGCCAGCCAGGTGCTCTAAGAGCAGAGCTGTTCCTTCCTGTCCAGGAAGAGAAAACAAAACAAGGTTATATTCACTGTAGAATAGCAATAGACTTATAGACTGCTTTACAGTGCTTTTACAGCCCTCTCTAAGTGGTTTACAGAGTCAGTGTCAGTTTTGGAAGACATATTGAGATCTGATGCTCCCACGCTGCCACATCTGAGCCTGGGAAAATGGGAGGGGGGAATCTGATATTAACCCAGTTGAGAAAGTCCAAAAATATTTCACAAGAAGAGTTCTCTACTCCTCTACTTGTTGTAGAATACCTTATACCACCAGACTTGAAATTCTAGACCTAGAAAACCTTGAATTATGCCATCTTCGGTCTGATCTAAGTATGGTATATAAAATCATACACTGCAATGTCCTACCTGTCAATGACTACTTCAGCTTCAACCATAACAACACAAGAGCACACAATAGATACAAACTCAAGGTTAACCGCACCAAAATTGATTGCGGGAAATACGACTTCAGCAACAGAGGGGTCAATGTCTGGAATACTCTACCTGGCTCTGTGGTTTCTTTCCCAAACCCCAAAAACTTTTAACCTTAGACTGTCTACTATTGACCTCACCCCTTTCCTAAGAGGTCTGTAGGGGGTGTGCATAAGCGCACCAATGTGTCTACCATCCCTGTTCTATTGTTTCTTTTATTTTCTCTTATACATATCCATGTATGCATAACTATGTTTATCCTTATACTTGTTGTAAGCGATTAACAAATCAAATCAAATCAAATCAAAATAAATAAATAAATAATATCAGAGTATATCTAGTTAAACATAATAACATTCTTTTTCTGTTTCAAGGTTAGGTTGTGCTGTACCTAAGTGAGAAGAAGTCTTAACTTGGGACAGATGGTGATTGGGGCATGTGATGGGATGATGGGTGCAGGGAATGGATTTTATAGTTTTTATTTATTGTAAGAAAGCCCGGAACTTTTAGATTCGGGATTCCACAGTTGTGCCAGTTACTATCCAAATAAAAGGAACTTTTGAGAGATGTCTGTCTCAGAGTTACTGGGTAGAATGGAGGTTTGCTGGACTGCTGACATTCAGCCTCTTGCCCCCAACAATTTGGGTCCTCATTTTACCCACCTCGGAAAGATGGAAGGCTGAGTTCAATCTTGAGCTTGATGAGATTTGAACTGCCAAATTGTAGGCAGCTGGCAGTCAGCACAAGTAGCCTGCAGTACTGCACTCTGACCATGGGGCCACCGTGGCTCATATCTTGGTGCCCTTCAAAAGGATGGAAATCACCTTTCTTCCTGACATGAAACTTTGAAGTTTCCCCATTTGGCAAAGTTTCGCGCTTAAAATTATCTGAAAGAAATGGCATCTGGATTTTCTTCTTGTTATTGTTGTTTTCCCTTTTGAAATCATTTCGTTTTTCATCCAAGAAGGAACTTCTTCTGAAGAAGCTTCCTGGATGAGAAGCGAAACCATTTCAAAGGGGGGGAAAAAAAACCTCCCGAGAAAGTCCAGTTGCATTTGGGAAAAAGCACTTCGGGGACAACCATGACCTGGATGATTGAGAATCTCCATGGACATTGGAAACAAAATGCTTTGCTCGTTCCAGTAGGCTTCATATCCTGTTTCTAGGAAATTATGCTATAAGAACAAACTCTGGTAAATCACCAGATGAACACTCAAGTAGCTTGTAAGGAAAGATTATTTATGTGTGGAAGCAAACAGAACCTTAAGAAATGGATATCTTCATCATCATCATCATTATGATTTATGCAAGGCAGCAGACAGAACCTTGCTTTAGATAAAATGGATAGCACAACCTTCTTTGGCAAACATTATGTGTGTTTTTGCCCATTTAGTTGTAAGTGGGGCCGCCTTGAAATCTGAACACAGCAGTGGTGGGATTCCATCGGTTTGGCCCAGTTCTGCCAAGCCAGTAGCAGCGATGAACCAGTTGTCTCCACTGCGCTACTGTTGGGCCCACCTAGGCTTCCATACTCACCTTTATTCCCTGCTTTTGAAGAGCATCTGCTTTGCGCAGCACAGAAGAGTGCTGCACGGCAGCTGCTGAAGCAACTGGGAGAAGGCAGGCTTGAAGGAGGTGAGTTGGAATGCCTCTGCGCCTGCGCAAAGTGTGTGTTTGGTGTGTGCACACACCCAAGCCACGCCCTCCGAACTGGTAATAAAAGTTTTTGAATCCCACCACTGGAACACAGGTATATGGTCTAAAGGCAGCTCTGATTTCTACTTGCAGTCTCCAATTGCAATTTATATGATGCATGAACAAGCCTCTCTGGATCTATATTCTCCTCCCCTCTTGCCCAGAAGAAGCCTGAAGCGTAGCCACCCACTCAAGAAAAAGTACCCTATCAAACAGTTGCCTAAAACCAATAAGCTCAGAACAATAATAGCTCACCTTCACAGCACTCGTGTTATTCTGGGAGCCTCGGATCATGACCGTAGCACCATATGTCCGAGAACGCTGCTTGAAGGACACTGAAATATTGTACGTCTGTGATAGATGCTGAATCGTGGGAGAACTTGGGTCGGGGATGGGTTGAAGGATTCCAGCTATAGGTAATTCAAACATCAACACCAAGGGCAGCAGTTCCTGAAACAGCAATCAAAACAAATCCACAGCAAACAATCAGTATAGACACGGTCAAACGGTCGGCAGTTCAGCTGTTCGAATCCCTAGCACCACATAAAGGAGGGAGCTCCCATTCCTTGTCCCAGCTTCTGCCAACCTCGCAGTTCAAAAGCATGTAAAAATGCAAGTAGAAAAATAGGGACCCCTTTGGTGGGAAGAGAACAGCATTTTTGTGCAACTTTTGGCGTTTAGTCATGCTGGCCATATGACCATGGAGACGTCTTTGGACAGCGCTGGCTCTTCGGCTTTGTAACGGAGATGAGCACCTCCCTGTAGAGCCAGAAATGACTAGCACGTATGTGTGAGGGGAACCTTTACCTTTATCTACTCTGCTAATATGCTGCCTATGTCAGCACAGAGCTGGGAGGGGTTCAGGACAGACCCCCGCTCCGCACAGCCATTGCATCATATCATTATTAAAAACGGGGAAGTCTTTGTTGCCAGTTAAGGATTCTGCTCCTCATTGGCACTGATGGATCTTCAGAAGTTGGAGCAGAGAAGAAAGACCAGGAACTATTTCAATTTTGCATTTCATGCGATGCATCCCCAGTGGTCCCCAAGGAAAACTATATTTAAATACAATATAAAAGAGAAGGAGGAAAAACTCAGCAGAGCCACGAGATAGAATAGCAGAAGAAAGATATAGGAGTGGCCCTAATGAGTTTGGCAGTCTTGGGCTTCACGCCCAGGCAGCAACGAGGCATGGAAGGGAGCTTCAGAGAAATCCAAGAACTGCAGAAAGTGAGATTGACTGATGAAAGCAGGAAGCCAAAACCAACGGTTTTCAGCAAGCGATTCAGCTCAGAGGAAGCAACGATAAAAATATTTGCAAGCTTGTAGAATTCCCCATTTTTAATAGCATATAAGAAGTAAAGCCTGCTCCTTCCAACCCAGACATCTCAGTTGAACTTCCTTAATGGGCTACCCGGTTCTCCCTCGACTTGCCTGTCTGTCTGTCCTTGGCTTCGGTCATGACTAAAATTCTGTTTTCCCTTGACTGATGAAAAACTAACTCTCCAGGGCCAAGATCGGGAGGGCAGGGGCTGAGACTCAAACTACAGGCTTTGCTTTGATGGGCAGAGCATTTCAGACAATAGGGCTGCCCCCTGTCAGAAGAATAATTTCGGGTTCCAACTCGAGCCAAGGTTGTACAAGAATAAAGAAAAAATGAGATCCAGATAGCTGTGAGGAAAGAAGAAATATTTATTCCTAAAAGCAAGGAGCTTGCCTTTAGGGGAAACCAAAGAGAAATGGGGTACAGCAACAGAATTTTATAGGGGAGCTTATCCTTATATGTGGATATGTGATGATTCCAGGGTGACACTTCAGGGCTGTGTATGTGTGTGTGTTTGTGTTTATTCCTATGAACATGAAGTTCTGCTGAGAGACCTACATTTAATGAACTCTATTTGTGTTTACAGACAGATAACAGATAATCAAAGTTGGAAGGGACCTTGTAGGTCATCTAGTCCAATCTCCCCCACCCAAGCAGGAGACTCTACATCATTTCTGACAAATGGCAGTCCAATCTCTTCTTGAAAGCCTCCAGTGATGAAGCTCCCACAACTTCTGAAGGCAACTTCTGTTCCATGGGTTGATTGTTCTCTCTGTCAGAAAGTTTCTCCTTATTTCCAGGTTGAATCTCTCCTTGTTCAGTTTCCATCCATTATTCCTTCTCTGGCCTTCAGGTGCCTTGGAAAATAGCTTGACCCCTTCCTCCTCTCTGGGGCAGCTGCTCAAATATCCTTCTCTTCACTAGATTAACTAAGCCTAGTTCCTACAACCATTCTTCATATGTTTTAGTCTCCAGTCCCCTAATCATCCTGGTTGTTCTTCTCTGCACTTTTTCTAGAGTCTCAACATCTTCTTTATAATGTGGTGACCAAAACTGGATGCAGTACTCTAAGTGTGGTCTTACTAAGGCTTTATAGAATGGTATTAGTACCTCACTTGTATCTTTCTGTTAATCCAAATTAGGATTACATTCGCTTTTTTCACTGCTGCTGCACACTGCGGGCTCATATTTAGCTGGTTAACATGTTAATTCTCAGACCTGGACTCTTAGAAACATGGAAAGGTCTACAGGATAAGACCTATTGAGTTGGCATTAAGGGGCAGAAATCCTGAAGAGGATACACAGTGGCATCTATAGCAGAGGTGTCCAAATTTGGCAACTTTAAGACTTGTGGACTTCAACTCCCAGAATTCTCCAGCCAGCAATTCTGGGACTTGAAGTCCACAAGTCTTAAAGTTGCCAAGTTTGGGGACTCCTGGTCTACAAAAAGACACAGGAAGTGACAAGAAGTGTCCATAGAAATAATTCGTTCTTCTATGCTATGACTTAAGGTATCCCCCTCTCCTGAGTGCAAAAAATGCAGACAGAGCTTGACAGTCTCCTTCCCTTGACATGCAACTGGAACCGAAGTTAGGAGAACAATAACTAAAGTTGCAGCCCCAGGTAGGCTAAATTCGCCCTAGCTGCAAATTTTGCAGCACACGTAACGGATCTGGAGGAATCCCAACTTTTTAAAGTAATGTTCACTTGTGCCGGCATTTCATAATTACCCGTATTCTAACTCTAGCAGATTCCACTCCGGCTGGCTGCCCTGCAATAGACACCTGTGGAAATGCAAGGACCAAAAGTTAAATTCTAATAATAGCAGGAACAGATAGAATAGAGTGAATCCTTGACAGTATATCAATGCATTCTTGGAATTCTAGTTTCTTACACTCAAAGTCCCCCCTTCCATGGGAGCAGAGAATCAAGAGAAAGGGAAGATGGCAGACACATTCACAAAAGACTTAAGCCTACTGCATCTCAGTTGGGCACAAAAAAGCAAAAATTATCTGAATATGTGAGCCTTGTTTGTAAGCCCTGCCTACACGCACCTGAGAAGTTGTGGCCCCTTGAGCACTTCAACTTTGCCCTAGCATTTAAAAATGTTATGGGGATTAAAAACAAGCTTTGAGGTTATTTTCTCTGCACAAATATACAGGAAACAGAGTTTCTTAGGACTTAGTATGTTCATCAGAGACAGGAATTATCTGAGAGATAAAACTGTGCAACCAAAACCATCCTCATTTATTACACGTTTTGATGGACGTGGCATTACTGACGCTCACAGAGTTATTGTGCACAGAATGACAAGGGTGTGTATGTGTGTTGAAGCAAGGACAAAATAAAGCCGGTGATTTGACAAAACACAACGAAACACAATTTGGTTTCAACAACCTTTAAAAAGTATACTGCTGAGTCCTGCTTAAAGAATGAGGCGTGATGCAAAATTGACAACTTACTTGACAAAAAATACAGCCAGATTAAGCATCTGGTGCTCCTTAAGGCTTAATTTCAATAAGAAAACCGCCAAAAGATGGTTTTTCTGGAAAAGAGCTTTTCTTAGGAAAAGCATGCAATTTTGCACATATACAATGTATATATAATGCCTCTTGCTCCGCTTCCTCCTCCACCAAATACAAAAGAAACACAAAGTGTGAAAGCAATACCCTCTCTTAAGAGATGTGGGCTAAATACTTTTCCGCAAAAAGTCCTTGGAGACAATTTGGACTTCATCAGAGTTGGTCTCGGGTTCAAGAGAAACTCAGAGAGTTACCTACTTGATTGCTTTTTTCCGCTTGGTTATTTCGATTAGAATCTGGAAAATGGATGTGGCAGCCTGTTTCTTCCATCACTTTTTTAATATTATTCCCTCCTTTGCCAATGACGTGAGAATGCTCAGTATGGGATACGTCCATCTTCAGGGTCACTCGATTGCTCTGAAATGGAAATCAGGATATTCTTTATTTCAGTCTCCCGGGAGAGAATACATTTCATCTTTATGAAGCTGTTGACATCCAAGCCTTGCTTTCCAAGTCTAAGCCCGTGAGATTTCGTCTGGTCCATTTCAAATCACCTTTCCTGAGTTAGAAAAGGTTCGGGTTTTCAAAAACTAAAAATGGAAATACTTCGTATAAACTGAAAGGAACGTTTTTATTGTGGCCACGCTCAGTGCTCCCCAACCTTTCCATCTTGGCAGCCCAGCCTGGTGCAGGAGGGTGTGAGTGTGTGAATGGTAGGTGCACACATGTACACCCGTCACGTATGTGAATGGGTCTCTGTGTGAGAGCTCAAGCATTCTCTGCTCACACAAGTCTTCACTCCAGTCCGGTAGTTAGGGGGCACAATATGGCTACCTGATTGGCTGCAAGTGGAGCTTGTGTCTGGAGTCTTTACTCCGATACGCTAGCTAGGGGGTGCAATACGGCTACCTGATTAGCTGGCTGTCTGGCAGCTGGGAGTATAAAAGGGCTGCCAGACGAAGCCGCCTCGGGTTGCCATTAGCGCAGGGGGCAATTAGTTGAATGCCCATTGGCAACCCACTGTTAGAAATGAATCTTGTTAGCCACTGTTATTCTGAGTCGCCTCAGTTCTTCTCTGCCGCTTGCAAGATCTAACACTTTGTATGCGCGTGCTTGCCCATCGCTTATGCGGCCCAGTTTGAAACAGGCTGCGTCCTGGTAGTGAGCCGCAGCCCAGGGGTTGGGGATCGCTGCTCTATCTCAAATGTGCAAACAAAAATCTCTGTGGGACCAAATCCATAGATAGTGTGTGCTTTCGAATAATTATAATTCTATTTAATTCAAAACTAATAGTCATTTTTTTTTTTTTTTTACAAAAAGCCCATCCTTAAAAATCCAGTGTAGAAATGGTTGGCCAGCATCAGAATCATTCATAGTTTTATCCCCCATGAAACTTTAATTGCACATCCAGTATAGAAATTATGCAAATGGGTTGAGAAAGTCATTTTCTGTTCTAAAAAAAGTGTTTTTAAATGCTTTGATGCCCCAGTCTTTACTCATCTGGGGCCGGCCCCAAAGCTTTGTCACTTTCCAACAGTTCTCTTAAGATGTTGTATGTTTAAAACACAATTGTTTTTATGCTGGTTTACAAAAGTTATCTTGCCCAGAAACTCAGCAAGATTTTCGGTTTGCGGTTATGTTAAAACTGTAATTATTATTTTTCCCTGACCTTCCTTTTAAAAAGTCTGAGATGGGAAGGTGAGCAGGTGAAAGCTCTCCTAAAAACTATTCATAAGTATATCAACACTAAATTCTATATCTGCACTCAATTTGTTTTTGCTTTATACAGGTCACCTTCAAGAAGTGAGAGGAGAGAATTGGCTTCATACAGGGCAGTACCAGTACATGGCTTCTAATAGATCCTTTGAAGTTGTTTGAAGTTTGGCTCGAGAATCATAATTTAATTTGAGTGATTCCTGGAATCCTGACATACCGCCTTTGAGCCAATTTGGGAAGTCTGGAGTCTGATGAGTAATTAGAGGAGTATTTAAATGGATGCCCCACTATTTCTGAAAACAGAATCAAGAGTCAAACGACCAATTCATGAAAATATCCTTATTCCAAATACAGGTGACTTCCTGCACTTTTTTTAAGGTTTAGATACAAAATTTGGGATGACCAAAAGTTCAGTCTGGACTGCAACTTCTTTATTTGGGCGATATATTTTATTTGTTAAGAGCAGGTCAGAATGCTTGACTACATCTGGTGCCCAAAACCTACATAAAAACAACACTGAATAGCAATAGCACTAAGATTTATATACAGCTTTACAGTGCTTTATATCCCTCTCTAAGCAGTTTACAGAGTCAACCTATGGCCCCCGACAATCTGGGTCCTCATTTTTCTGACCTTGGAAGGATGGAAGGCTGAGTCAACCTCAAGACTGGTGGGATTTGAACTGCCAAATTGCAGGCAGCCAGCAATCAGCAGAAGTAGCCTGCAATACTGCATTCTAACCACTGCGCTACCACGGCTCATAGTTGTATAGTTGTAGCAAAGGATGCAAATAACCAAAAATACATCAAAGTACTTACATTAAAAGTCTCTTTGGTTCGATGCAGCTTTGAAATGTGTTACCATGGCAGAACTGGCTAGATTTGAGTTTTACATAAATCATGATTACCTACAGAATTGTGGATGGTGGTAGATGATTGTTTATTTCTGAAATCTCGGGAAATTGACTATGGAAAAATCCATATTAGATTGTTTATCTCTTCTAGGAAGAAAATCTGCCCTTGTGAGCTAGAGATCAGATGTCACCATTTCTCTATTCTTATGAGCACTCAACATTTTTTTTAAAAAAATCCTAAAACCTAGAATTCTAGTCTAAATATGAGGACTTTAATTTTCAACTTACTTTTGTATCCAAGACAGACATGATCTTTTCCTTAGCTTCTTTAACATTCTCCCTTTTTCCAGAGACTTTAATGTGAGGATCTTAAAAGGAAAAAGAATAATTACTTTGTACAAATAGCTTAATGAGTTGTTCAATCTTTCTAATACAAGCAAGCATCCTGCCTTCTGCTTTTCATACATATTCTATGAGGTAGGTTATACAACCAACAGCACAAGAGGTACATTGTAATATTTCCTGGAGAAACCCTCAAAGCTATTGCAGCTTCATCGTGAATTAAGTTATGACAGACACATTAACTTCCAAAGGTTTGAGATGGACTGGAGAACCTGTCGCTCCATTAAAATAAAAAAGCCATTTTAGTGAAAACAGGTTCCAGGCTATATATTAACCCTGCTGGAATGTAATACAACTTACTGTTGAACATACCAAGTTCTACATGCAATCCCAGAAATGTGAAGCTTGTTTTCTTTCACCAGAGTAAATGCCCAGTCGGTTTTCAAGTAGCTATCATCAGTATCATCACCCTCATTGCCCATATGGATAAATCCATTCACTTCTCTTAGCATCACTTTCTGACATTGCTTGCCTTTGCCTTCTCCTTCCTAGGGCTGAGAATGTGTGACCAGCCCAGGGTCATCCAGCTGGCTTGATGCTGTTGTGGTTTGCTAGCAGGAGGTGTGGACAGCTGAGGTGTCGGAGAGCGAGGACTCGGATGATGGGCCTGCGTTGTGAGGCAGGGATGGAGCCAGGACCATCAGGGAGTGGAGTGCTGCCTTCGGAGATTGTGGAGGCTGGCAGCAGAGATGAAGAGGTCCCCGAGGAGCCCGTGCCAAGTGTGCATGCACACAGGCTGCTCAAAGGAAAGAGCAGCTGCAGCAGCATGGGCAACTCTGGAGTAAGGTTGCAAGGTAATGGCCCTTCCCTTAAGAGAGAAAAGCCAGCTGAGAAACCGGAGTTCTTTGCAGGAAGCAAATAAATTTTTGCACTCAAGCCTTGTGAACATTCGGGATATCTTGGTTGGTGTTTGGAGACTCTTTATGTTAAAATCTTTCTTAGTAACTTTATCTAGTGTTCTTGGCAGCCTTGCACCACCTTGGCAAGGCTCAGTCTTATCAGAGACAATTAGTTTGAAACAGCCTTTTAACCGTGAAGGAACCGGATTCATAAAGAATCATTAGAAGGTTTTTCTGTTACCTCTGTTTCACGTTGGTTTCTTTGGAACAAAGTTTGTGTCAGAACAGATGCTTAAGAGGTACTACAACTCCCCATCCCCTGATTTCTAGCCAGATGCCTTTAGTAACTGCACCAAATTGACTCTCAATATTTCTCAGATTTATTCGTCCCCATATTTATGAACAGCCTAGCCTGCCTGTCCGCATGTAATGTTTCTGCCAGGAAAATAAGTCTGACTGGGCTTTTTATAAGGAACTCTTGAAAAATATTTCTCTTTGCCAAATGCAAAAGATGGAAAGAAAGTCCTCGATTTGCAACAGTTCATTTAGTGACTGTTCAAAGTTACAGTGGCACTGGGGAAAAGTGACAGGACCATTTTTCACCCTTGCAACCATTGAAGCATCATTTTGGCCAGGTGATCAACATTTGGATGTTTGGCAACTGACTCCTATTTACGACGGTTGCAGTGTCCTGGAGTCCTTGTCAGCTGGTGCTCCATTCAAAATCCAAGAAAGAAATGCTTAGACTCCATTAATATAGAGAAAAGATCTTTTACTGGAAATCAAGTAGTAGCATCAAAAGAATTCTGGATCTGAGGATTTACGTGCGAAAAACCCATGTACAAAGTGATGGCAACATTCCCACCCACCATAGTTCAAACGGTCCATCCAATCTGAGATGTGTATAATGTCATGTGCAGCATCTTCAGGTAGTGATTCAGACATCTGGCCATTGACCTTGGCCTGGTTTGATAAAGAGCTGCAACTGTGCAGTAAGTAAGCAAGTAACCATATACAATAAAGGTTTTCCCCAAGTTATACAGTTTATTTTCTAAAACCTCCAGCATATTTCCCACGCCCACAAAGCCCAATAATTTCACCCTCCCCCCGTTACTGTGGCAGCCGAAAGATGCTAAAGAAAGGAAAGGAATCTTGAAGGCTGACGGTCCTTTTGGCTCATGTTTTGCAACTTCAGACAAGCAAAGTCAATGGGGAAGCGAGATTCCCTTAACAACCATGTTACTAATGTAGCAACCGAAGTGATTCACTTAAGAACGGTGATAAGAAAGTTCGTAAAACAGGGCAAAATTCACTTAACACATATCTTCGCTTAGCAACATACATTTTTGGGCTCAATTGCAGTTGTAAGTCTAGGACTACCTGAACCCCTGATGCTACAGAAGGAATGCCAGATCAGTGCTATTACTGTTGAAATGTTTTCTAAAAATGAAAAGGTGAGGCAATATGTTTCTATAGACTTAATTTTAAGGATTGGGTTAAAAAGTTATAATAATCTTATATAGGATATGCTGAGTGAGGAGTGCCCTTTGGTTCACCTTACTGAGTCAAAAGTCTGCCTTTTTTTTAGAAATAAAGTTCAACTTTCCTTGTAATCACAGTAAAGGCAAAAATCCGTCTACGGGAATTTTTTTCCTGATGCAGGAACTTAGTAAGAGTAAACTTTCCTCAACTGAGTTCATCTCTTAGATGCCAGCTGCATCAAGGACTTGCGCTCTCTTCCAGCGAGCAACCCTGCCTTCTCTTTTTGTAATCTTCATGAGTACATCTTGCTTGGCATGGTCTTAAGGCTTTCTTTGCACTGACTGCTTAGTGACACAACAAACAATGTCACCCACACTGAAGTCCTGCTCAATAGAGTCATGGGATTGAAGTGCACCAGTAGTTTATCTTCTTATGGCCTGGTTTTTGTCTCGCTCTGTGGATGTGGCACTGAAATATTTCGCAACTAGAAACCAGGAAGGGCAGAGCACCATCTGCTGTTGTTACACATCATCAGCAAGTAGCTGGATGATTTCTCTACAGCCAGCTCCCTTCTGGAAGGAGGACAGTTTTGCACCCACAGGGTCACTGCATTTTGACACATGGTATTGTTGCAACAGACTGGAGTCTCTTTTGCTAGGCAGGATCTCAAGAGCTTCACAATAGGAACGTATGAAAGCTAACTTCTTTTTCTTTTGAAATATTTTTTTTTTTTGTTTTATACCATACTTTTCCTTTCTATGTTGAGCAGTGTGGTTTCTAGGTGTCCAAAAATATTCTGTCCTAGGCCTCCCCAAAAAGTACTAAGTCAATTCTGAGTCCCAGCAAAAAGCTCTTTTATTACATTAATGTATTTCATTCACAGTCAGCCAACAGCTTGGCAAACAGTCTTGCAAAGGTACGCTAATTAGCTCAGACTTTTATCAATCCTGGAATGCTGCCTGGTAAATTGTTCCACACTCAGTGCTTGCAAGGAAGGCCTGAGTTATACAGACATATCTCCACAAGGCTGTAATGAACAAACTAACGAACAAGCAAGTTGTTTCCTGCAAAAGCCCCTTCCTCTTTTGCTTCTTTTTTAATCCTGATGGGAGGAGTCATTCATCGTCCACCTGTGGCCTTTTACTCAGGGATGGGATTCAATTTTTTTAACAACCGGTTCTGTGGGCGTGGCTTAGCTGGTGGGTGTGGCTTGCTGGTCATGTAACTAGGTGGGCATGGCCAACTCGAAGTCACTCACATCAAGGGGCGCTTCTCCTCGCCTGGCCTCTCATGACTGTGGGGATGCTGCATCAGTCGTAAGTGTGAAAAATGGTCATAAGTCACTTTTTTCAGTTTTTTTCAGTGCCATTATAACTTTGAATGGTCACCAGTTTTAGACCAAAACTCAGAAAGGGGGTGTAAACTCATGTTCGAATGTCAATCTTTCTAGCTAGCCAAGAAGCCTTGCTGAATGTCCCTCATCTTGGTTCCTTGTCATTAAAAGCTTCTTCCTGGCAGCTCTGCTTCATTATTCAATTATTTCTGCAAAGTGCTAACTCCAACAGGGGAGTATTTCCTCCCAACAGCAGTGTAAAGAGCTTAAAACAACCCTTCCCCTTTAAGAAAGTACCAGCAAAAAAACAAAAAACAAAAACAACCTCCTTTGGGGACAGTAAGTCTTGGCATACTGCCAAGAATGCAAGAAGGGTGGGAAAAAACAAAAGATTTCTTCCAACAAGGGGTTCTCCGAACTGCTTAGAAAGTTAACAACCGGTTCTAGTGAAAAGGTGAGAACCTGTAGAATCCCACCGCCGCTTGTGTTTCCTTTGGCTGTGGCTCCACATATGTGATGGGTTTCCAGGCAATGGTGGCTTATTAATAAACCAGGCCAAGCTTCACATGGCGACCAAAATGACCACCTATCAGAGAGACCCTTTCACAGTAGATTTTCCGCCCTGAACAGATGCTGCATTAGACTGCTTTGAACCCTGTAATTCTACAGAATTAAGTGTTCTGAACATACCCACCATAATTAGTAGTCAGACCAAAAGGAAAATAGGCTAATGACACAAAAAAGACAATCAGACCTTTAGCAAGGTTTGAAAACAAAAAGGAGAATGGAAATCTTCTCCTTCTGGAAGATCAGCCCCCCCCCAAAAAAAAAGAAGTCCAGATAGTTCACAAAGAATCATACAATCCTAAGGGTGGAAGGAACCTTGGAGGTCATCTGGTCCAGTGGTTGCCAAACAGTGGGCCAGGGACCACTGGTGGTCCACGAGAAACTTTTGGTGGTCCTCAGAGAAATTGTTTGGGGTCCCCTCCCAAACAATAAATCCTGGCTATGCGGGAACACAAGGCTGTGTTGCCCACATGGCCCACCCAGCCACTGGCCCCCCTACCCTTCGGCTGAGCACAAACCTTACCTTGAGTAGAGCCATGTGAGCTGGAACTGGAAGGTAAGACCAACGGTGGGAGAGGGAAATCCGCCCCGGGGTGGCTTGCTGATGTTGGTGGGAAAGCCGGTCCCATATCCCAGAGCTGCAGTAGTCACAGGACTGGCCCTTTGGTCATCCCAGAACAGCTGCTCCAGTCTACGGCAGGCCGATGCACCCGGGTGGAGGAGCAGCTGCTCTGGGATGACCACAGGGCCAGTCCTGTGACTACTGCAGCTCTGGGATATGGGACCGGCTTTCCCACCAACATCAGCAAGCTGCCGTCAGTCAAAATTCATATTAGTGGTCCGTGGGATTTAAAATTATGAGTTTGGTGGTCCCTGAGGACCAAAAGGTTGGCAACCCCTGTTCCAGTCTGCCCCCCTGTCCCAGGCAGGAATCCCTATTGCATCCCAGGCAGGGATCTGTATACACTCCTCCTTCCTCAACCAGATCATTAAGTTATCTGCCTGGTATTCCATTTTTCCTCTAGGAAGCTGAAATCATGTTAAATGAAGGAGCAAACTATTTTGGGACAGACCGGTCAGAATTAAACTAAAACCTCCTTTCAGATTTCAAGGAAAATGTGTGTTCTGAATGCAATGATCTTCTTATAACCATCCTCTGAGAAAGGTCATTTTTACCATGATTTGGTACTTATTTTTTAACAACGGACATAAAAATGAATGCTATGTGAGTATTCTGTGTTGCTAAATGTAAAAAGACTCTTTTTCCAAAGCACCCGAAGGCCAGACAAGGAATAATGGATGGAAATTGAACAACCTGGAAATAAGGATAAATTTTCTGACAGTGAGAACCAACTAACTAATGGAACAGAAGTTGCCTTGAGAGGTTGTGGAGGTTTCACCACTGGAAGCTTTCAAGTAAAAACTGGACTGCCACCTGTCAGAAATGGTGTAAGGTCTCCTTACACCATTTCTCCTGGGCACAGGGTTGGACTAGATGACCTACAAGGTCCGTTCCGACTCTGTTAATCTGTGTCTTTTTATAATCTTTTTATAGCACAATGAATGAAGAATATACTGAACTGTATTTTATTTTAAATTGTTTGTATTGTGTATTTTAAATTGTTTACTCCATTACACTAAGAGAAACTTTTGCTGTAGTAAATCGAGCTAAACAAATCCAGCTAAGTGCACTCACAACTTGCTTATTTTGCTGGTACAGAGCAAGAGTGGAAAGCAGATGGCTGAAACTCTTAATGCTATAAACACTAGATCGCTGTGGTTAAGAAAGTCGGAGGAAAACTAGCATGCTAAAAATGTAGTAGAGTGGTGCAGCTGACAGAAGTTAAGAGGTTTAAAAATTAAATGCACAGTGGGGGGGGGGGGGGGGGTATGACACAGCTCTTGGCTCCAGATTCCATCCTTCACAACTACTTCTCATAGAAGATCAGACACAGATTCATCAGGGAACTATTAAATGCCAATCACTGTCTCGGTAAAGTGAATTTGGATCCCATCAAGCAAGCCAAACGTCTCAGGGTCGCTAGGAACACTGGAGAAAAGCGCACATGGAAAAACTAGGATGCATTCTAAAATCACGATGTATCAGAAACTTTCCTACATCAATGCAGGTACAGAAGATCAAGGAGAAGACACAAGGTGCAAGATTTTAACTGCAACTCTGATTTAACTTGCTTAATCCCACTTCCCCCTAGAGCTCGACTGAAGGATCTAGGACTCCCCAAATGTTGATCTGCAGCTCTGAGCACATCTAACATTAAGCTGTTTGAGCTGAGCACTCTAAGAAGCCCAAATGAGGTTCAGATAAGAGATAATCAGAGTTGGAAGGGACCTTGTAGTCCAACCCCCCGCCCTAGTGGGAGACCCTCCACCATTTCTGACAAATGGCAGTCCAATCTTTTCTTGAAAGTCTCAAGTGATGAAGCTCCCACAACTCCCAAAGGCAACTTCTGTTCCGTTGGTTGATTGTTCTCACTGTCAGAAAGTTTCACCTTATTTCCAGGTTGAATCTCCCTTTGATCAGTTTCCATCCATTATTCCCTGTCTGGCCTTAAGGTGCCTTGGAAATCAGCTTGACCCCCCTCCTCCTCTCTGTGGCAGCCCCTCAAATATTGGAAGACTGCTATCATGTCTCCCCTGGTCCTTCTCTTCACCAGACTAGCCATGCCCATATCCTGCAACCATTCTTCATATGTTTTAGTCTCCAGTCCCCTAATCATCCTGGTTCACTTGGGCAATCACCTCAGCCCACAATATAAGAGCTAATTTCACATCAGCTCTGAATATTATTTGTCTTCACAATCTGAGAGAGAGAGAGGGTGGGGGTGGGTGGGGGAGAGAGGACTTTCACTTTTTTCTTTCCACCAATTTTGCTAAAGAAAACTAGATGAGAGTCGTGTTTGGAAATAACTTCTTTTAACAGACTAAGTTAAAGTATTGATTCAAATGAGGCTTTGATTGAAAACAGTTCTGTTCTGCATCCTCCACTCTATTTTTAGTCTTGTGTCATTGTTCTGGTGTTAACCTCATCAAAACTTGTCAATAAGTAGGGCAGAAATTACTAAATTTGTCCTCCTGAATCCAATGAGTGCTTGGCCTATCCTGAATAACTTTCCGTGATCAGACAGAAGAACTTTAAATTCTGCACTCTGTAAGTACTTCCATTCCCGGGCATGAACAAAATGACAAAAATAAAAATGGAAAATCATTATGTTTATCATAAGTATACTTTTATGTATGTTTTCTTTAAATTGCAAAAAGGGCAAAAATGCTTCTATTATATTAGAGAAACAGAAGAAAACATAGAATGGGACAGATATCTTGGAATAAACAAGCATTTGTGCTTTTTTTGAAAAAAAAAGGAAAAGAAAAGAAATATCAGTGAATAACTGAGAATATCAGTTTCTTTCTTGCAATTCTTCCCAACCGGCAGTTCAGTAATTACAAAACCTCTGCAAATAAATCTTAATCAGATGTACTGAGTAGTAAAGCCATGTACTTAGGTGGCATCCTACCAAAGAGCAATTTCATCTGATCCATTGAAATGCATAAAAATGAGGAAATGACTTCCTTAAAGATTCCAAGAAAATTCAAAAAGTTAACCTGACATAATAATAAAAAAAAAAAAAAAACACAGACATATGGATTTAATGATTGGTAAAACCTGTTGAATAGCTTTTATCTTCACATTCAATGAATGTAATTTTAAAAGGGGAAGGGAAAGAGTTTGGAGTGTTTGAAAATTTCTCTGAACATTCATCCATGTCTCTCTTCCTTATATAAGAAAAGACAAACATCAATGTTTTTGCAGTCCAGCTGTGCTGGTAGAAATGGTAGAACTTCCATCCAACTTCCGGTTGGCTTCCCCCCTCTTGGCTGCTTATGGCTAAACCTGGGCAGGATAGAAATTGTACAGTGGTGGGATTCAAACATTTTTACTACTGGTTCTGTGGGTGTAGCTTGGGGGGGCGTGATGTGGCTTGGTGGGCACGGCAGGGGAACGTTACTGCAAAATCCCCCATTCCCTCCCCACCCTACTAACCTGCTTTCCAGCTCTGTTCTCCTGTGCAGGGCAACCAAAAAAGACCCAGCCGATCAGCTGGGACTTAATGGGAGGCAGAGAAGAGATGGGGGGCAGGGCCAGCTGATTCTCCAAAGTACTCAAAATTTCTGCTACCGGTTCTCCAAAACTGGTCAGAACCCGCTGAATATCCCCTCTGCTTGAAACGAAGATGGAAACACCCTAGCCTTGTCTTGCTCAAAGCAATGGAGTTCCTTTTTTTGTGTGTGTGTGTGTGTGGGTATATGTTTTATTTGCAGACTTCCTTTAACAACCAACGTATTTTTGTGGGCAGTGTAATGACTGGGCCAATACATTTTTTTACACAGTGCTAACCATAATAATACAATTACCTATACATAGTTTTTATCTTCCATCTTCTAACCTTAATATGCTCATTATCATTATCATATATCATAATGTCAGTTCCTAAAGGTTCTGAGACCACAAGCAGCCAGAAAGAGAGGGAGAAATTGGTATCCTGCCCTTATATACGTCTCCCTGAATAATGGAGTTTCTTGAGCCAAAGACGACAATGGAAAAATGAGCCTAAAAAAGGCCTGTGGGGGATAGATAGCAAAAGTAAATCCGTATTCTGGTGGTGCCTGTTTGCAGAGAAATCAAATGACCCATGAAATCCCCCAAAAGTTGCCATATACTGTACAGATCACGCACAGTCTTTGGGCCAGAGACGGTTTTCCTTTTCCTAAACCATGGGTCCTCAAACTTGGCAAATTTAAGACTGGTGGACATCAACTCCCAGAAATCCTCCTCCAGCCATTTTAGTTGAGGAATTCTGGGAGTTGAAGTCCACCAGTCTTAAAGTTGCCAGGTTTGGGGTCCTCTGTGTTAGTGCAACGGAGAGATTGCCTTACCAATAGAAGGGAATATTTGTAGCACAGGTTTGAACTGTGGGGTCCCTGGTGCTCTCTGAGCTTGATTGCTTTTCTGCAGACATTTCATTACCCCGACTGGGTAACATCATCAGTGCTAGAAGAGAGTGGGGTTTACTCTCAGCAATCAACACCCCGATAAGCAAAGATTAACACCAGGATGAATACCAGACTAAGAATCGAGCAGTAAAATAACAGCCTAATCAAGAACATCACACCAACATTGGCAAGGCAAACCTACTCTCTATAAACAGAGATCAAACCCAACATCCTTCTAGTGCAATACTAATGATAGCAATAGCACTTAGACTTATATGCCTCTTTACAGCAGTTTACAGAGCCAAAAGTGAATCCATATTCTGGTGGTGCCTGTTTGCTGAGAGATAAAATGACCCATGAAATCCCAAAAAGCTGCCATACACTGTACATATCATGCACAGTCTTTGGGCCAGAGATGGTTTTGTTTTTCCTAAACCACAGGCCCTCAAACTGGGCAATTTTAAGATTTGTGGACTTCAACTCCCAGAATTCTGGGAATTGGAGTCCACAAGTCTTAAAGTTGCCAGGTTTGGAGACCTCTCTGTCCTAAACCATTGCCGTCACAGAGTTTTATCTTGGGATAATGCTCCATGGCTGAGATGGAGGAGGAAAGGGGCACCCCGGCTTGTCTCCTGAATGAAAAGGTGCAAAGACGTACACAAACTAACACTGCTAAGGTCTTGTTTTCACAGTTCAAAATACATTGAGGAACCCAGCTTTGTTCCTTTGGTGAGATATACTTGTTGTCGTTCGCCGGCAGCAGGTGCGGAGGGCTGAGGGCTCAGAGAGCGAGAACTTGGATGAGGGGCCTGCATGTGATGCAGGGATGGGGTCGGGACCATCAGGGAGTGGATGCCTTCGGAGATTGTGGAGGCTGGCAGCAGTGATGAAGAGGCCCCCAAGGAGCCTGTGCCCAGTGCATGTGTGTGCGCAGGGCTGTTCAAAGGAAAGAGCAACTGCAGCAGCACGGGAGACTCGGGAGTTAAGGCTGGAAGCTGATGGCCCCTCCCTTAAGAGATAAAAGCCAGCTGAGAAACTGGAGTTCTTTGCAGGAAGCAAAGAAGTTATTGCACTTCAAGCCTTGTGCACGTTTGGAATATCTTGGTTGATGTTTGGAGACTCTGTGTTTGAAATATTTCTTAGTAACTTTATCTAGTGTTCTTGGCAGCCTTGAACCACCTTGGCAAGGCTCATTCTTATCAGAGACAATTGGTATGAAACAGCCTTTTAAACGGGAAGGAACAGAATTTGTAAAGAATCGTTAAAAGGTTTTGCTGTTACTTCCATTTCATGTTTGTTTCCTTGGAACAAGGTTTGGGTCAGAACAATACTAAACTAGGGGTGTCAAACTCAAGGCCCGTGGGCTGGATCTGGCCCATGGGATCTTTAGATCTGGCCCATGGGGCCACACTGGAAACAGCAGACCAGCCCACAGTGCCTCTGCCAGCAAAATTGAAGCTTGGGAGGACCATGTGTGGCCTTCCCAGGCTCCGTTTTTGGCACCAAGGGCCTTCTGCAGCCCTCTGCCGCTGAAAACGGAGCTCAGCGGGGCCACATGTAGCTCCCTGGCTCCGTTTTCGCTGGCAGAGGGCTAGCAAAACAAACAAAACAAAACAAAACAAAAGGAGAAATGATCCCCCTGATGCATGTGAACATCCAAGAAGGGAGAGGAAAAGAGAAAGGGAAAGGGAAAGAAAAAAGAAGGAAAGGTGGGAAGAGAGCAAGGAATGAAAAAGAAGGAAAGAGGGGAAGGAAGAAGAAAAGAGAAGGAAGGGGGAAGGAAGGAAGGGAATTATAATGAGAGGGAGGGAGGGAAGTTCTGCCTTCGCACTTGGTGCCCCCCCAACACAAGTGACGTGGAGCTGACCAAACCCCCCATGCCACGCCACACAAGCCCAATGGGGCTCTCAATGAAACTGAGTTTGACACCCTTGTACTAAGCTACATATTATTTTGTGGGCCTCTTCATATTGTACCGTTGTGGCTCCTTCAGTTTTAAAGACTGCTACTCAATCACCCACAAGGCACACCCTCTTTAGAGTTTGTTCAGCTAAATCAGGGGTCTTCAAACTTGACACCTTTAAGGCTTGTGGACTTCAACTCCCAGAATTCCTCCTCCAGTCATATTAGCTCAGGAATCCTGGGAGTTGAAGTCCACAAGTCTTAAAGCTGTCAAGTTTGAAGACCCTTGAGTTAAATGCAACAGAATATAAGAGAACAGTACAACCTTAAACAATCACGCAGGGCCATAAATACCACTCTCTCTGCAGCTGGACATGTTCTGCTGCAATGAAGAGTTTACAAGTAGTGTGAGTGGCTGTAATAAAACCTGAGTTTGAAAACATCAGCAAACTGGTAGGAGTTATTGGGAAAATAGAAGATGTTGGCTTAATGCTGTTACTTTGACAAGAACAAGAACAGCCATATAGTACTAGAAAGGGACTTTGAAAATCACTTAAATATGAGCCAGCCATGTGTGGCAGCAGCCAAAAAAAGCTAATGCAATTCTTGGTTGTATAAACAGAGGCATAGAATCAAAACCAAGGGAAGTATTAGTAACACTTTATAAAACCTTGATAAGATCACAGCTGGAATACTGCATGGTACCAAATTACCCCCCCCCCCAAAAAAAAAAAAAAAAAGATGTTGAGACTTTGGAAAAAGTGCAAAGAAGAGCAACTAAGATAACTGAAGGCCTGGAGATTAAAACATATGAAGATTAAGGTGTCACTAGTCTAGAGAAAAGAAGGACAAGGGGTGACATGATAGCAATATTCCAGTATTTGAGGGACTGCCACAAAGAAGGAGGAGTCGGCTTATTTTCCAAAGCACCAGAAGGCAAGATAAGAAACAATGGATGGAAACCAATCAGGGAGAGAAGCAATTCAGAATTAAGGAGAACCTTCATAACAGCGAGAGCAATCAATCAATCAATGGAACAGTTTGCCTTCAGACGTTGTGGGTGCTTCATCACTTGAGGTTTTTAAGAAGGGACCGGATAGCCACTGATCTGAAATTGTCATGTATGAGTATCCTGCTTGAGACAGGGGCTGGACTAAAAGACCTCCAAGATCAACTCCATTCCATTCCATTCCTTGCAGAAAATACACATCTATCTGCTCCAGAATAGTTTCCGTCTAGCTTATGCCAAACTGGGAATCCTCCAGATGTGTGAACAATTCTCAGAATCTTTACCCTGCATTATCATTGTTAAGAATTCTGGGAGTTGAAGTCCATACGCAACGAACAGCACCAAGTTTTGGAAAAGCTTTTGTAGTTGGTTACCACTATGGCCTAACCATTCCTAAAAAATATTTTATTTATTTATTTGATTTCTCAATCACTTACAAGATAATAGGTGTAAGTATAAACCTGAGTAAGAACACAGGAAATAGGTACGATTAAATGGGGACAATAGGACAGGGACGGGAGGCAGGATGGTGCGCTTATGCACGCCCCTTACAGACCTCTAAAGGAATGGGGTGAGGTCAATAGTGGTTAGTTTGAGGTTAAAGGAGTGGGGGGGGGGTTTTGAGGATGTCACAATAGAGTCAGGTAGCACTACAAGAAGGAACAAATTTCCTTCACAAAATAGAGCCAAGTGCTACATGACCCTTTGAAAAGGAAAACAAAACAGAGTTTGCTACAGTATGTGAGCATAACTCAATACACAGTACCTTTCAACTTCTTATCAACATTTATTGTATTTTTTTCTTACGAAGCATATCGTTGGAAACATTCAGTTCTGTTTCTAAAGGTTTTTGGCAAATATTGCAACCAACTAGCAGCCAAATACCTTAGTATGCTGTATTTGTTCCAAGAGATTTATTACTTTTTGGCTCAACAAATTTAAGATCCTCCAGTAAATGTGGATGACAACAATGGCTGCAGCCATTACGTTAACTGCCTCAAGGCATAGTGCAGGACTTTTTCCATAAACCAATTTATTAGAATTAAACTATTTAGTGCTTGGAAAAACAGAGCAAGTTCTTAAACTTTCCTTTCTGTATCCAGAAGGAAAATCATAGCATTTGAGGTTTGTATGTATTTAAAAAAAAATGCTCTTGTAAAAGCAACATTAATGGGGGGGGGGGGGTGTTTAAAGCATGTTTCAGAATGGTTTCATTGGTTGTGTAGAAAAAAGTGGGCCAATTTACTGAAAAATAGAATCATAATTCTTTTTTTAAAGCATTCACAGCTTGGTGATCTCCAATCAGTTTACGCTCAGAAATGATAAATTTCTTTTAATAAGATCCTTTTGATTTCAACTTGACTCCCAGGTACAATCTGGAAGAAATATGGAATTTTGTCAACAGAGTCACTGCTGATATTTTTACTGCCTATTTCCAAAAAATTTTTTGACATTGCAGTCTTGCCTACAGCCCTGATGGGTGTCCTACTTAACAACTGGATAAGCATATCCCTTCATTGACTTTTTTTAAAAAACAGCTAATGCTGGGTTGTCTGTATCCAACTGAACAAAGTTAGTTGGACTTATGCTTCTCTTTTGGATACTGAAGTTACTAGCTAAACAATTTTGAGGGGTTGGTTGTTTTTTGTTTTTGTTTTGCTGTACTTGTGATATCTTATTACAGGACAAATCAAATTCAAAACCATCAATTTTTATTGCTGAATTAGTGACTCACAAATTACAGGCCTAATATATTAATGAACTCCTGTTGTTGAAAACTGCATAGATTTTTTTTTAAAAAATGATTTGTGCAGGAAACTCTAACCGCAGAAATTGGCTTAGCGTTTTAAGAAAACAAATGTTTTAAAGTATTTAATAAAAACAGGCACTTTGCCTAACTCAAGCTTGGGAACATGTTTACTTCAATTTATAGATTGTAAGGACAATTTATTTACACACGAGCACACAATTTTTGTATCTTGTGTTTCTCAACTAGAAGAGGATTCACTGAATAATGGCATCTTACTCAGTTACTGATCACCTTGAAAGTGAAATTCATATTAATAACAAAAGATTTGCAATTGCCACTGTTTAAATTAATTGGGTGTTTTTTTAAAAAAAAAACAACACAAAACTCTTGGTTTGAAACACAACAGATGTAAAATTGCTTTGGTGTATATTGTCAGCAGCTTTCTTAATACGAGCCAGCTTATCATAGGGATGGGGAAAAGAGAGTCAAAACAGACTCACAAGTACTCATTTTAAACACTTGAAGACTCATGTGCTTTGTTGTTTTAGATGCCTTGACACACACTTCCTTCCCCCCCCCCCCCCTCATTTTGAAACTTCCCAACCATGATGCTAGGTAACTGGAATTTTCAGAGCTCTTTTGTATATCAGCAAAATGATCGGTTTAACATAAGCAGCCAAGGACAGTCAAAGCATTCTGAAAGTTGATCAACCCTAATTGCAAAGGGCAAAGCCAAATTATTCCATGGTTACGTGTCCACACAAACGTACACTGGAAAGCAAAGATCTAGATGAGCAATGAGCGAAGTGAATAGGATGGAATTCAATGGGGGAGAAAATAGCAACACACAAGTCTAAGATTATATATAAAAAAGATGTTGAGACTCTAGAAAGAGTGCAGAGAAGAGCAACCAGGATGATTCGGGGACTGGAGACTAAATGTTATGAAGAACGGATACAAGAACTGGGCTTGGCTAGTCTAGGGAAGAGAAGGGCCAGGGGAGACAGGATAGCAGCCTTCCAATATTTGAAGAGCTGCCACAGAGAGGAGGAAGGGGGTCAAGCTGTTTCCCAAAGCACCTGAAGGCCAGACAAGGAATAATGGATGGGAATTGATCAAGGGGAGATTCAACTTAAAAAATAAGGAGAAATTTTCTGACAGAACAATCAACCAATGGAACAGCTTGCCCTTGGAAGTTGTGGGAGCACCATCACTTCAAGAAGAGATTGGAGATTGGACTGCCATCTTTCAGAAATGGTGTAGGGTCTCCTGCTTGGGTGGGTGGTAGGGTTGGACTAGATGTCCTACAAGGTGCCTTCCAACTCTGTTAATCTGGAATCTGCACGACCTAGATCTGGCTTGGCAGCAGGACATCTGAAAGGGATCTGATATCCAAATTACACGAGATAATTTTTCTATTATGGCCTCGTGTAGTGGATCATCACACTTCGGAGAAAGTTCAGAGGATACGACCCATCCAGATGGGGAAGGGTCTGAAATCTAAATCCTTTGAGGAACAGTTGAAGAATTTGGGTATGTTAGCCTTCAGAAATGAGGGCTTTGGGGAGATTTCATAGCAGTCTTCAAATATCTTAAATAATGCATAGAGAAGCCGTGGATTTATTCCCTACTGCACCAGAGGAAAGAACTAAAACCAGTGGGTTAAGCTTGTAAGGAAAGAGATTCAGAGTAGGCATCAGGAAAAAAATTGGAACAGGCTGCCACCTGATAAGTCTTCTTCCTCTAATGGTTTCCAACTGAAGTTGAATAGCTACCTGTATGGAATATTACAGCAGATCTTGCACTAACAAGGGTTTTAGCCTAGGGTCCCCTCAGCTCTCTGATTGAGATCCATCAAACAGAATAACAGAACTGAAAGGGACCTTAGTGGCCACCTAGTCCATCCCCCATACTCAGGAAAGAGACTTTATGCTATTCTGGGCAAATGGCTGCCAAACTCTTCCTGAAAACGTCCAGTGATGGAGCACCCACAACTTCTGATGGCAAGCTGTTCCACCAGTTCAGGGGTCTCCAAACTTGGCAGCTTTAAGATTTGTGGACTTCAACTCCCAGAATTCTTCCTCTAAGTCATGTTAGCTCAGGAATTCTGGGAGTTGAAGTCCACCAGTCTTAAACTTGCCAAGTTGGAAGACCCTTGGCACCAGTTGATAGTTCTCACTCTCAGGAAATTTCTCCTTAGTTCTACATTGCTTCTCACCATGATTACTTTCCATCCAGAGCTTCTTGCCCTGCCTTCAGGTTTGGAGTAATAAGTCAACCCCGTCTTTGTGGCAGCCTCTTAAATATTGGAACACTGCTATCATGTCACCCTTAGTCCCTCTTTTCATTAAACTAGACATACAAACAAGAAACCTGTCTGTCAAATAATAAACATATGTATATTAAATTTCTTATTAACACTGAAACACGTAGCACTGAAATGGGATGTGCACAGGGGTGGGATTCAAATTTTTTAATAACCATTTCCATGGGCATGGCTAGCTGGGTGTGGCCATGTGACTGGGAGGGCATGGCTTTTTTTGCAGCACCCACCACGCTCCATTTTGGGGCCTTCTGGCCCTCAGGGAAGCCTCCTGGAGGGGCGTTTTTGCTCCCAGGAAGCTTCCCTGGGACCCAGGAAGGCAAAACATGGAATGGGGGTGTGTGTGTGTTGCTGTGCCCCTCCTCCAATTTTTTTTTTTTTTTTGCCTTCCTGGGTGAAGCAATAAGACAGCGAGGGGAATCCCAGCACAGCTGATTATAGGAACAGCTGATGTCGGGAGGGAAAGAAAAAAAAAAAAAAAGAAATACCTTCAGGAGTGACTGGGTGGGGAAGAACACAGTCAGCAATGTTGCACATGCGTGATAAGGACTGGGTGGGTTGGGAGGGGAGGGGCATAGAGGGGTGGGGCCAGCCAGGGACACAATTTGCTGGTTCTCCAAACTGCGCAGAATCATAACAACCGGCTCTACAGAACCAGTCTGAACCGGTAGAATCCCATGCCTGGATGTGCATTCCTTGCCTAGCCTGCAACTGACAGGAAGACTTATGCAGGAGCTCGGGGTTGCAACTGAGGCCCAGATGCTTCAGATTTAGAGGACAGCTGCAAAGTCTGCGGCCAGACTGGGTCTTAATTCAATCATGGACTCCTGTCTGCCTGTCCTCCTCTCCCACATTCTTGGCAGACCCTAAAGCATGAGGTAAGAGCTCTAGAAGAATTTCTTCCACTTCTCCTAGGGAAGAGAAGAAGCTGCCCCTCTGGACAACTTAAAGCTACAGCTCCTTGTCAACACAACATGCAGTGTTCCTCTTTTCTAGCTTTGACACCTAGAATGCTTCCCTGTGGGGGTGTTGCTTTGCTTAATGAGTTTTGACTTCATCCAATACCTGCCAAACATCACCTGTGCCCTTCAGGAGTTCGACATACCTGAAATAGTTCTCTTTATATTGCAACAGTGATAAAACGGAGAAGGAAAGAGGAATTTTTTATAGCATTGCACCACGGATTCCAGTCTATCAAAAGGCACATGATAAATTGCACTTATCTTCTGTTTCATAGCATTCCTAGACTGTTGACGCCACCATTCATATCAATGAAGAACCAGGTCTAGAGTCCTGCATCATACATAAATGTAACAAAACCTCATACAATATTATGAGCCTCAGTGGCGCAGTGGTTAGACTGCAGTACTGCAGGCTACTTCTGCTGCCTGCTGCCTGCCTGCAATTTAGCAGTTCAAATCCCACCAGGCTCAAGGTTGACCCAGCCTTCCATCCTTCCAAGGTGGGTAAAATGAGGAACCAGACTGTTGGGGGTCAGAGGCTCACTCTGTAAACTGCTGAAAGAAGGCTGTAAAGCACTGTGAAGCAGTATATAAATCTAAGTGCTTCTGCTATTATTGCTAATTGTTGACAAAACGTTCCATTCTTTGCAATGAGGGACTACTTCGTATTATAAATCACCAAAGATTGTGATTTAAGCAACAATGCATTAAATCTACAAAGACAGCCACAATAAACAGATGCCATTCCTGGTCCTTATTGCCTGAGACAGAAATGCATCCCCTAGACCCACACAGAAACATAAAACCAGATTAAATTGAATTATTTATCCATCAGAGCTCTGAGTACATGTGATGTGCAACAAAACACATGCTTTGAACTTTTCATCAAAACTTTCTAAAAAGATGCTGCAGAAGGCTTCCCCAGAACATTGAAATTCTCTTGTTTTGCGTGCCCGTTTTATAGTTATTTTTAAAATTGTGACAGCTTTATATGTGTTTACTGGTTTTCAAATTAAATGTTGAATACCACCCAGAATCACTTCCTATGGCTATACAAATAGAATAAGCACATGCCTTTTTTTAAAAAGAACATCTTTTAATTTGGCCAAAGGCTTTACCCCAATAATTAATACAATGGAGGACAGAGATTGCACTGTATTGCAAACAGCAAATTTAAATGCACCTCTAAACTATTTAAAACCACTAATAGAATAAATAATTGACTACAGGCATACCTTTGTTTTCAGACTGAGTCTTTATCAAGTTCATTCCACATTGATTACATAACAGAAGTGACATTTTAACTCAGCACGGCTGCCCCCACCTCACTTTTTAACATGCCCTGTTGGGCAACATAAATTTGAGATGTTTTCTGGATTGGCCTTATTGTTAGCAACCCTGAAGTAGCCCAGCATAAGGAGCACATCTTGAAGCATGAATAAATGAATGTAAATCTGTCACATTTTCAAACCACGCTACATCTTTCGTCACATAGAAGGCACCATTTGTATTCTGCAAACACCATGTGACTCTTAGTGCAGTCCTGCCTGCACATTACAAAACAGAATGTTGAGACTTTGGAAAAAATGCAGAGAAAAGCAACTAAGACAATTAAAGGCCTGAAAACTAAAAACGTATGAAGAACAGCTGCAAGATTTGGATTTGGCTAATCTAGAAAAAAGAAGGAATAGGGTGTGACACGATAGCGGTATCCCAGTATTTGAGCGGCTGCCACAAAAAAAGAGGGGGTCAAATTATTTTCCCAAGCACCAGAAGACAAGACAAGAAACAATGGATGGAAACAAATGAAAGGGAGAAACAACCTGGAATTAACAGGAAACTTTCCAATCGTGAGAACAATTAACTAGTGGAACAGCTTTGCCTTCAGAGGTTGTGGGTGCTCCATCACTGGAGGTTTTTAAGAAGAGACTGGATAAACATTTGTCTGAAATGATATTGGGTCTCCTGTTTGAGCAGTAGGTTGGACTAGATTAGAAGACACCCCCCCCGCCCCCCAAAAAAATCTCTTCCAGCTCCACCTGCATTTAAAAGACAAAGACCACTCTATTGAAGACAGCAAAGTCCACATTTTGGACAGAGAAGACAGCTGGTTTGAAACAGGTGTCAGAATTGAACAGGCTCTCTCAACAGAGAGCAAGGGATACAACATCATCTATCTCCAGTCTATAACACAGTCCTTTCAATAGTGCCAAGAAGGCTCCACTCCTATTTGATGACCCTGAGGACACAAATAGACCTCTAGGTGGCCTCAACGACTCTCTAAAAAGGATGCAAATGACCAGCTGTCTGCAAAGAGTATAAATCCTTCCATTCCCCCCTATCCAGTCAAAGCTGAAGAAGCTTCTTGGATGAGAAATGAAATGTCTTCAAAGAAAAACCAGAATGTCCAGCTGCCTCTTGAAAAAAGCATCTTTGGGTCCCAGCTCTATTCTGATTTGTGTCAGAAAACCCAGAAGCCTTTTTTCAGGGCAGCCTAAGGTGATTGACACAAAAAGTTTCTCTGCTTCAAACTGTATTACTCTGCTGAGGGAAGAGGGTTAAGTATGGATGGACCACGTCTTGCTTATGACTGATGTTTCATTTCCACCTCAGAAAGAGTGGAAAGGCCAAAAACTGTTGGCTTGGCCAACAGACACAGGGGGGAAAATGTTCTCTTGCTGTAGATGGGCACGTTGCATTGAAGGCATAGATACAAGGAGGCTGGGTCTTTCTCAGGATTGAAAATGAAGCCCAAGTCAGAGATCGTGAGAGGACAGCCCTCTCTTCAGAGTCATCCGATATGGGCCTATTTCAAACACGGAGGCATTCACATAAGCAGAGAACAAGAAACAGATGTGCATCAATATAAACCAAAAGTGATTTAACTTCTAGAATCACAGCCAGCAAAATCCTGGCAACTGGCTTGGCAGTAGGGTTGCCTACAATATAGGCTTCCTGGACCTAAAGCTTGCCTTATACATTTGATTATGATGTTTAAAGAGAAATAGGCTTCTAGAGGCTGTGACAGTTTCAAATCCTGAGAGACTAGGAATTATTAAACCTGTTTCTCCCCTATCTAACCACCATGCAAGCCATCACTGATTGCTTCCAGATGCTTTTCTTCCATTGTTTTCAGTGCTGAGATCATTCCCACCGCATCTGTTCATCCTTGTTTGGCAGCTCCTTCGATCTAGACTCAGCTTGGCAAATGCCACACCTCAGGAGCTACTATCTCCAATTTCTCCCAGATATTAACAGAACTACCTAATTTTATTTATTGCTGCAGTTATTCCATATCCATCACCCTGGTTTGTTTCAGAAAAGCAGTGATAACTGCAGTGTAGCTCACTGTAGGACTTGGGCAGTCCCTCTTTCAGCTCAGCTTCCTCAAAAGGGTACCTCTAACTGGGATATAATTGGAGGAGACTTCCCAAAGAAAAAAAAGAATACAAGTGCAATAAAACCAATAAGAACATCTGAACACAGAGAAGCAATTTGGTGCACAGAATAGCTTACAGAAAATAAAGCCACTGGAAAATATATAGAAAAACACAAACATTACCAAACCTCAAGAAAGTGCATAAGATGTTGAGACTCTGGAAAGAGTACAGAGAAGAGCAACAAGAATGATTAAGAGACTGAAGGCTAAAACATTCAAGAAATGGTTTCAGGAATTGGGTATGTCTAGTCTAGACGGACTAAGGGGAGACAAGATAGTAATGTCTAATATTTGAGAGGATCCCACAAAGACGAGGGGGTCAAATTATTTTCCAAAGCACCAAAATGCCAGATGAGAAACAATGGATGGAAACTAATCAAGGAGAGAAGCAATCTAAAAAATAAGGAGATATTTCCAGAGAGTGAGAGCAATCAACAAATAGAACAGTCCAGAAGCTGTGGTTAAACTGGGCAGTTTTTCCTACATAGTGAGGAAATCAATGAGAATCACATGAAATCAGCATGAACCTTCAGTAGGATTTTGATTATAAAGAAAATCTGGATAGAAGTAGTTCTGTTTTGAAAGAGGTGAATGAGGGATACCTTGGGGATATCCCATCTTATTGTTTTCAAGCACAGAACAAATACGAAAACATTTTCTGAAAATACAAAACAAAATTCATTTATTTCTCACGTGGACATGCACACCACCCTATGTTTCTTGGTCAGAGCAAATGTCTTAACCTGAAACAGATGTAGTTGCTGCTAAAAAAACATACTGTAATTTCGATGGCATTCTAACAAACAAGTTGTTGAAAATCATCCACTACAAATCGTGATCCGGACCCAGATAAGTTCTAACAAACTTAATGACACCAAGTAAATATTTTGAATTTACAATGAGCCCTGAAAGTATGTTAGTGATTCAATCATTTTAAAAAGATTGTTGCTGTAAATTTTACAGATTGTTTTGTTTTTTTAAAAAAAACCAAACAAGTAAACAAGCAAAATATGTGGTAAGCCGTCCTTTGGAGCCACAGTGACTCCAATACAGATTCCTTCAGTTTACCCACAAAGCCAATAATCAAATGAAGCCAATTTGAAAAAAAATCCAACGTTTTGCTAAGTTCCTGACATGAAGGACCACCCATTTCAAGAGAGATCTCCTTGTTTCCAGCAGATCAGAATAAACATGGAACAGAGTCATACACTTTTGGCAAGTTAAGAATAAAACAATGCAATATGGCAGATTTGAGGGTTTGGAGGGAGGACAGAAAACACAAGTCAGCATTATCTACTTGAATGAAAAAGAGAATCTAAACAACTTTGACTCAATATGAATGTGTTTCCTTGGATGGAACAAACATCACTGGTTGATTATTTAAGATGGACAAGAATTTATGGGATGGACTGAGACATGAATGTACTTGGATAAGAAGCAAGACATGCAATCAAAAACTTCTCATACTTTCAGTTACTTTCAGTGTAACTTTGGAGGAGTGTTCATATATTATCTCAGCCTGTTCCCCTTTCACTGCTCCTTTACTGATAGAGAAGGAGTGAAGAGGGGCTAATTGCATTTACCCATTTTCCTCCCTGGAACCAGGAACAAAGCAAAGGGGTCCCAGCTTTGTGGAGTTCAGCCAAACCCATGTGCTGCTATGCTTCAGTCCTTCCGTGTAAAGTAGAGGAAGCAAGGACCAAGCTCACCGTTTGGAAGTATGAGTAGAACTGAGGCTGGTTGCTGCATGTCATGGATGCTTCAGGCACACATATGATATATCTCCCCATCTCAAAGTAGCCATGATTGTTTCCCCAAATTCAGTATTCCATTAGCCCTGAAGAATAACTGTAGTAATTGCCATGAACAGGTACAATGGTATCTTTTTTCTGACCTTGAAATCTCTACTCCAGATTGTCTCCCTAAAGCAACTTCACAAGATCTCAGAAACAGATATCTTTTTACAGAGGAAACAGTTGTTTTGCACACAATGGCAGGGGAAACAGGAGAGCAGTCTTCCAATATTTGAGGGGCTGCCACAGAGAGGAAGGGATCAAGCTATTTTCTAAAGCACCTGAAGGCCAGACAAGGAATAACGGATGGAAACTGATCAAGGAGAGATTCAACTATGGTAATAAAGAGACATTTTCAGACACTGAGAACAATGGAACAGAAGTTGCCTTCAGAAGTTGTGGGAGCTTCATCGCTGGAAGCTTTCAAGAAGAGACTGGACTGCCATCCGTCAGAGATTGTGTTGGGTCTCCTGCTTGGGCAGGGGGTTGGACTAGATAACCTACAAGGTCCCTTCCAATTCTGGTAATCTGTGATCTGTAATCCTGGTCAAAATGACCAAGAATGAATTAGTAAAGAGTTTGGTTTCTTGGTTTATAACACTAGGAATTAATTATTAGGACTGGTGATGTTACCTAGTTGCGTAATGAAATATCTGTAAACCCCCCCCCCCCCCAAACCTCTTCTATTAGTAGCAATTGTTTATCATGCAGTCTTCATGGTTTGTTCAAGCACTTCTAGTTTTGGTCCATGTTAAACACAAATGTTTTTTTTTATCACCGTATTCAAGGATTAGACTTTCAAAAATTAAACTCAGTAACATATATGATAGAAGTTATGTAAGATTTTGGATGAGTTCATTTTTTTTTCTCAGCCAAAAGATAAGTTCAAGATGTAAAAATAAAATAGTATTACAAAAAATACCTCCAAGAATTCGACAGAAAAACAATAACACACCAGCAAAAAGCCAAAGTTGAATGTAAGACTCTACTGGGAAAGCTCAGATAGACCTTTGGAGCATGAGATGTTACAGGCAGTTAGCAAGCAATGGAAGTGCTCAGTGTCAGGACTCCCAACAAATCCACCCCCATTCAAATCATAAGTCTCTAGCCGCATCTCAGAGAAAAGAAAATTGATTTATTAGAAGTGGACATGTTGGTGTTGGCTGGGTGTAGCCGATACTAAATTACATCATTCATTTCCCCCTTGACCCTGGTCTTTTTATCAGCCACTCAGTTCTTCCCTGCGTTTATTTATGCATTCAGAAATATTACTGGGAAGAATTTAAAAGTAATTTCTTCCCATTACTGGAATCTGGAGGATGCATTTGTTCCTTTCAAATGACTGCAATGTTCCCTTTTCAGACAAGCATGAGATTTAGGCACAAGTTGCCCTGGTGCTGTTTTGTAGCCCCAAGTATATATATTGGGATAGCTTCTTCCAAATCTTATTCCTAAACTTAAGGTCCACCAAAAGATTCTCTGGCAGTATTGTGTGAGGCTAGGAATCCAGGCAGACACAAAAGGTTCAAACAGGAAGGAAGGAAGGAAGGAAGGAAGGAAGGAAGGAAGGAAGGAAGGAAGGAAGGAAGGAAGGAAGGAAGGAAGGAAGGAAGG
>BLBF01000016.1:1212259-1278565 GCA_015471245.1 Laticauda colubrina
AGGAAGGAAGGAAGGAAGGAAGGAAGGAAGGAAGGAAGGAAGGAAGGGAAAAGAGAGGGAGGAAAGGGAAACACAGAAGTATAGTAGTTTCTTCTTCCCTTCATGCTTTTTTCCACGCAAGCACGGGAGGGGGGTGGATTCAGGAAGAAGGAATATTTGCATTCCTTACGCACTCATGTAACATTCTGGCATTGAGTTCCATGAATGGAAAAAGCACATTTTTGGGGCTGCCCTGTTTGCAGATGTTGCTGCAGCAAATTCTCCCTTTACAGATTATGCTGCTCATCTGGGAAGGCAACCCCCTTTCCTCCCCCCACCTGCCTTGCCTGCACTATTCAAATGAAAAGGAATGCTTTTAGAAATGCATCAGCCCCAAACCCTTTGGATCCTAAGGGACAAACCCTCTTGACATCTTCCCAGTGGCTGAAAAAAACAGGTTTTCCATTCTCAAAACTTGCGTTATCACAAAAACTGTTTGGCAATCATGGGCTGCTCTCAACTGCACCCCCTCCTTTAAAACACTTCTCCTCACAAAACGTCAGCATAGGAAGCATCCTCTTGAATTGTTGTGGTCTTCACACTGTGATTGGACAGGGTGAAGAATCCTCTAAGTTTGAAGAGCATCACAGATGCTTTTAAAAAGAAACTTCTTGAAGAAGCACACTAAACTTGCCCCTAATCTATATTTGCAACACTGGAAGAATGAATGAAAAACCAAAACTAAAAATAAATCATCTGATTCTCACCCTATTCTGTTATTCCTTCTTCAACTATCTTAATTACTGTCCTGTTTTGTCTACTACAAAGAACTAGTTCTCCCTGCAAGTCTACCTTTTGGTAATGTGTAGGTACAACTGCAGGAAAATAGTACAGGCCAAGCTGCACAGTTTCAGTGAATAGGCAGACCTAGAACATAGGTTGTAGGAGCACTCCAGAAACCATGGGTAGAAAAGAACGATTGCAGGAACTGGGCCTGGCTAGTCTAGTGAAGAGAAGGGCCAGGGGAGACATGATAGCGGTCTTCCAATATTTGAGAGGCTGCCAGAGAGAGGAAGGAATCAAGCTGTTTTCCAAAGCACCTGAAGGCCAGACAAGGAATAATGGATGGAAACTGAACAAGGAGAGATTCAACCTGGAACTAAGGAGGAATTTTCTGACAGTGGGATCAACCAACCCATGGGACAGAAGTTGCCTTTGGAAGTTGTGGGAGCTTCATCACTGGAGGCTTTCAAGAAGAGACTGGACTGCCATCTGTCCGAAATGGTGTAGGGTCTCCTGCTTAGGTGGAGGGTTGGACTAGATGACCTATAAGGTCCCTTCCAACAGTGATTATCTGTAAATAAAAGGAATAGGCCGTGCCTCCTCCTCCGCTTACAATGAGACAGCTGCTTGTGATCATCCTTGGGATGGACTTGAGATCATTCCTCTGCTCCCTTCACCAGATAGCCATCCTACATGGCATTTGGCCAGCAGGCATAGAACTGAGCCAAAAGTTTTGAATTTTCCAACACAGGGTATTAGCCCTAATTCTTCTTCCTGTTTCCCCCCCGTTTCACAACTGATGCCACTGTATATTTAATCCTGGCAGTCCAATACAGAACATTTAGTTAGTGGGAAATTCCATAATAATTTTGGGCAACAGGAATGCCACATCGTATTCAGCAAAGGGGATGCAATTTCATTGTTAAAATAGGTTTTATATTCATCTAGACAAAACCAAGGTCATTCAGGAAGCTTGGGCTGGCAGGAAGGCTGTTTGTGATGACCCCGGGGTATGGCACAAAGGCAACACAATCGGATAATCAGTAAGAGTCCCTTTATTAGCATCAAACTTCACCCCCAAGGACCTGGTTATCTTCTGGTCTGGAGAAAAATTCTCCCAGGATCAGCCTTTGGCTGCAGAGAATCAAGTCCAAAACATGGTCAACAAAAACTGTAACTATTAGTCCAATCAAGGCAAAATGAGGTAAGGGGAAGCAGCAGGGGAAGAGAAGGAATTCCAGACATGAAGGAACGGCAGTAATTCAATTTGGCTGGGAGGATGCCAGGAACACAGATAACTAAAGTCAACACAAGATAAACTCACGTTTGTTCCCAGCAGACATGGCACTCGGCTTGCATCTCTTTTAAACTCTCATCCCCAGGTGTGGCTAATTAAGGGAATCAGGGCCCTTTCCTCCCCCATAAGCCACACAACCCACGTTGCTCTCTTCTCTGTTCCTCCCTGCATGCCCTAGAATGAAGAGGAGGTGGGCCTGGGTTTTCCTCTGAACTCCCCCTCCCTTGTTCTATCTCTTCCCTTCTCTGCCCAGCTGGACTTTCCCTTCCCCAGTTTCTTCCACAGCCAACAGAGCCACACTCCTACTCCCTGTCAGCTGTTCATCTTCCTCCTAGGATTCAGACTCCGACAGGGGGCTAACACTGTTTTTCAGACATCCATGCTCTGAATGCATTTTCAAAACATGTGTAAAATTTCAAGAATCAGAACCACCTTCCTTTAGACATTCTAGACCAATTCCAAAGTTCCTGCCTCCGAAAGGCACTAGACTGGGTTCAACCTTTCTCAAGCAAAAGGTGTATATTCTGATTTATTCAAGTTTACAGCATGCATATAACACAGGAAGCAACAGGGATTCAAAGAGAAGTCTCTTTGGAAGGAAGAAAGGTTCCAGCATTAGTACTAGTAGAAGACCTCTTGATGGCTCAGTTTGGTGTCTTTTTCTCACACAGCTGTATGTGTTACTTCAAATGCTCCGTCAGAGTCTGTAAGATGACCCCCAAAAGAACTGAATTACCTCTTCCAACTTTCTTCTCTTTTCCCACCAAGACAAATTCCAATCACACTTAGCCAATACATTCTATTTCCATTATTTCTGTTTCTATTCTCCCCATCAAGAAAGAGAAGATCCTATGTTTGATCTATGCAGGAATTCTGCTTGATGCAGACCAACTGATGACATACTTAGGCATACATTGGTTGACATGGAGACCGAGCAAGGAAACCTGCCAAGAGTCATACATGCATGTCCTGGTGAATGGCTAAAACCCCCAAACCTATACTTTATACCTTGGGAACCAGAACCTCAAGAAAATGCTTTAAAAAAAAAAAAAAAGGTTTTGCTGGCAGCAGCTCACGGGACTCTCGATACAAAGCAAGTGATCTTGAATTCTCTCTCTGTTCATAAGCCCTGATTGACTCCGGCCATACCAAGCCAGAGGATGGGGCTGCTTAGCAGGTAGCCATGGAAACCAAGGGACCCACTGCTAGCCTGCAGCAAAAGACAGGGAGATAAGGCGGCAACTGCACAGTTTAGATTGTTTTCACAGCTGTGGTTTTTCTTCATTTCTGATCAAAGTAGTGAACAAACGTCTTTCCCTTTTAAGGGGCTCGAAAAAACATTCGGCTTGATCGCAGAAGAGGGTAAATATTTGTAAACACAAATAATGAGATCTTGGCAGAGTCAAGGGAAGGCAGAGGTTGCTTATGGGAACTCAGGTGATCCTATGTCATTTCTGGGACAGTTGCTGGTGGGGGAGATCTGGACAGTGCCTTGAACAAAGCAAATTATAGCCTCCTTTGATCTGAGGTTGAGTCATGGTACTCTCATGGACAGGACAGGAGACTCTTCCTGGAAGTTGGACACAAGGTTGCCACTGTTTTCTTCTGGGGAGTTTTTCCAGCTTCCTGATTTGGCCCACAATCCTTGAACTCTTGGGCAATTTCCCATCTAAGAACCAAACATTCATTACATAGAATGTAGAATCATAGGGTTGGAAGGGATCATAGGGTTGGAAGGCCTTTTAGTCCAACCCCCACGCATGCCATAGGTTCACCATCATGGCCCTACACCATCCCAACCAAATGGCCATCCAATCTCCTCCTGAAAACCTCCAGTGATGGAGCACCCACAATCCCTGAAGGCAAGTTGCTCCACCGACTGACCATTCTCACAATCAGGAAACCTCTCCCTAAGTCTAGATTGGATCTCTCCTTGATCATCCATTATTTCTTGTCTTATCCCTAGATGCTTTGGGGAATAGGTTGACTCCTCCCTTCTTCTCCGTGACAGCCCCTCAAAGATTACTCTACTTGGCCTTTGTGTCATCAAATCCTGAGTGAATGATAACATTATTATTTCATACCAGTGTCAGCGTTCCAACTAACAACATCCAAACCAAGAAGCTCCAAGACAAGCATTTCCTCAAAGTTCCATTTTATTAGAGTTGCCATGTTGGCACAGCTGGGAAAACCCAAATCTGAGAGTTCCAGGCTTTCCCTTCCCAAAAGAAAATCAAAGATCCATCCCCTGCACTCACCAGTCCATCACAATGGCCCAATCAAATCTTCATCCCAACTGAAGACATCCCTCCAGTCACTCTCCTCCAGGTGCAGGGCAACATGTCCTTGACTCTCTGAGAAAGAATGTTGTAGAGTCTAATCTTCTACTCTCAAAGAAATCCCCCCCTCCCAAATTCCCAGGCACTGAATGTGGCAGCCTTGCAGCTTTTAAGTAAAAAATGGCTTCCAAGGCTGACAACCAGTGCAGTTCATAAGTTGTTCCTGAAAATATATGGGATGGCTGATGTTTACAGAGTAGATCATTATTTCTCATTGCTGCTTGCACTACTTGGTTTGCTACCTAAACACGAATGTGAAAAAGTACCAAAAGTTATTTGGTACTTCAACATTTTTTAAAAAGTTTTGAAGGATGGAATCCTTGGTGTTCTCCCAGCTTGGCTCTTTGCTTGTAGCTGTTTCATTGCCCAACTAACTTTATCATTGTTGATGAGTGTGGGGTTTGTTCACTCTTTACAAACAAAACGTTGCACTACCAGTATTGTTGGGGATGTGGTTTTCTCCTTGGTAGTTCCTAAATATATTTATACACTATTCGAAAGAGATGATAAAATAACTAAGAAGGAAACAAAAAGTCCAGAACACATTCTCTCCAGCAGCCAACACCCAGATAAGCAGGGATTAACACCAGACAAACAAACAGGAAAAGGACTCCTGAATTCAACCCTGAGCAACATCTATTCTCTTCCATTGGTATTGAATAACTTTGCTCATATTGGCTTCCTCCAGATTTGTTGACTAAAACTCCTAGAACACTGTTGGCTGTTCTCTTTTCCTTCTTCCTCAACAATGTGATCCTACTTTTTTGAAGGATGCATCAAATTCCTTGGATGTCTGCATCACATGAATACTAACAGTGTTTAAGATAAATTCTCTGTTGAGTTCAAAAGAGCCTTAAAGATCAACCAATTTCCCCAGACTTTGGTGAGGATGACTGAAGCTCCCCTTGAGTTGTGTGAGTGTGTTCTTTTTCTATTACTCTATGGTTTTATCATCTCCGCTACACTTTTCACTTTTTTACTTTTGTCTGTTATGGTACCTTTATTCTTCTTTTTAATGTTATTTTTTACCTGTGAGCCACCCAGACCTCCAGGGAGTCGGATGGTATATAAATAAATATTTACCATTATGCTGTTCCAAATTAGCTTATTAACCTGAACAGTGCTGCAGCTGTGTTTTTACAAATCTGCTAAAAAATCAAGTTATGAAGATTCATTCTCGAGTCAGAAATTACCCATTTAATGAAATGTTGGGCTTTCATGTGCATTTAGCACAACACAGGAAACAATGCTGAGCATCAGTGTCAATAGACATGAACGGTGGAAATGCAGAGTCTAAAGCCCATGTCACACTGGCCAACGGATGCAAAAAGGACACAGCGGACGAGCAAAATGTTCCATCCGTTGTTATCCGCTCTTAAAAGGGGCAAAAATTTGCATAACCGGAGCGGATAACATGGACGCAGGGAGGACGCAGGGCGGATGCAAAGCAGATGTGGAACAGAAGCCCAGCGGATGGAAGCGGATGGGAGTGGGTGGCACATCCGCAGGGCTTCCGGGGGGCCTCAGCGAAGTGGACACAGAATGGATACAGCGGATGCAGAGCAGACACCGAACAGATGAAGTGGATGCAGAGCGGAAGCCTAGCGGATGCACAGCGGAAGCCTAACAGATGCCTGGCGTTAACTGCGCATGCGGGGAGGATGCATTGCGTCAGCCCCGCGGATATAACGGAAGCAGCTCGGAAGCAGGACGCCATTCAGAGGAAAGACCTGCTGCCAGACACATCGACTGCCTTGCCTGCCCTGCCTGCATGTCTGCCTGCCAGCCTTGCTGCCAGCCTCCTTGCCAGCCTTGCTGTCAACCTCCCTGCCAGCCTTGCTGCCAGCCGGTCTGCCTGCCAGCCTTGCTGCCTGCCTTCCTGCCAGCCTTGGTTCATGTCTGCCTGCCAGCCTTCCTGCCAGCCTTGGTTCATGTCTGCCTGCCAGCCTTGGTGCCTGCCTGCCTGCCAGCCTGCCAGCCTTGGTGCCTGCCTCCCTGCCAGCCTTGGTGCCAGCCTTGGTTCCTGCCAGCCTCCCTGCCAGCCAGCAACCCCACAACCATGCGAAAGCACAGCAAGCTTCAGCCATCTGCTGCCAGCCCTGGCAAGAGGGACAGGAATACCATCCCGCCCCCTGGCCCTCACTCTGGTTCTGTTGGGGCTTCTGCAGCATGGGCTCGCTCTTCTGGGGCTGGGGCTTCTGCTGCTTCTGCTTCTGGAGGAGGAGCTGATGACAAGCACTCCAGCACCAGCCACCTCCACAGCACCTGCACCCTTCACCCCTGAGACTGAGCGACCAAGAGGACTGCCAGAGACTCTTTTTTGTCTTACAGCTTGTTGTTAGTAAAGTCTATTTTTGATTCACACACTTGCTTCATTTCTTTTTTTAAATAAAGTCTTGCTGGAAACTTTTAGAAATGGTTTAAGCCTTTGCATGCTTGTGGGATGGGTTAAGATAGCTGTGGGATGGGTAATAGCTGTGGGATAGATAAGCCTCCAGTGCAAGCATAGTGGGACTGTATGGTCCACCCTCCCAGGTGCCACACCTATGGCCCTTTATTATCAATAATAATGTAATAATTATCCACACATGTCAACATAAACACAACTCTTTATTAAACACCCTGTTCATTGTAGGCCAACCAAACATACATGGCCCAATCTCATCAGTGTGATGAGACAGGTTGAAGGAAGCATCCATTAAGCATCTACCATCCTGTCTTGCCACTCCACTGCTCCAGCTGGGGAGTTGCACCAGTGTCTCAGGAGGTTGCGCTGCTTCTTCCCTTCATTTGAGGCTCTGTTGGGGCCTAGCACTTCCTCAGTGTCGATCAGGTTTCGCCCTTGCCTCCATTCTCCAGGCTCCATGACACCATTGGCTTGTTGGAGGTCCACGAGCCTGTTCTGCAAGACTGGGTAGCGGGTGCGCATGAGATTGTGCAGGATGCAGCAAGCTTCCATGATCCTCCTCACGGTCTCTGGGCAATGCTGCATGTTGGTGAGAAGTACCTGAAACCTGTTGGCCAGGATGCCAAAGGCGTTCTCCACCACCCGCCTTGCCCTGGACAGCCTGTAGTTGAAGATCCTCTCTTCACGGGTGAGGAGTCTGGAGGTGTAGGGCTTCATGAGGTAGGTTGTGAGGGAGAAGTCGTCATCCCCCACGATGAAGTAGGGCACATCTTGTGTGTCATTGGGCAGGGTTTTTGGATCTGGGAAGCCCACGATGAGGTTGCGTTCCAGCCCCTCCTTGAGGTGACTGGCGTTGTATACCTGGGCATCTGAAGAGGAGCCGTTGCCTGAAGCATCGATGTACATGAACTTGTAGTCAGCATCGACCATGGCAAAGAGGATGATGCTGAAGAAGCCCTTGGAGTTGAAATAAGTGGACCCCAACTTGGCTGGAGCTTTGCAGGCCACGTGCTTGCCATCGATGGCTCCAACGGTGTGGGGGAAGTTCCACTTCTGATACCACTGCTCTGCAACTTTCTTCCATCCTTCTTCAGTGGAGGGGCACTGGAGGAGCTCCTCCTTGTATTCTTCGATGATGGCCTGCACCACTTCTCTGACCACAATGCTGATGGTGTTGGATGGCACCCTCCAGCCGTTCTGCATGCTCCTGTAGGTGGTCCCTGAGGCCAGGTGGCGCAGAGTGAGTTCCACCTTGAGCCCAGGGTCCAGGCTGGGCCGGAAGCTGGTGTTTGCCTTGGTCAACCTGGGTGTCAGGCGCTGCACAACTTCCTCAAACATGGCTGGCGGCATCCTCATGAAGTTCTGGAACGCCCGAGTGTCTTCGCTCCTGAGCTCCACCATCAGCTTGTTGTACAGTCCGTCCTCTGCTCTACTGGTGAACCATCTTCGGACCCAGACTCTTTTTGGGTGGCTCCTTTTCTTCTCGCAGTAGAGTTCACAGAACCTGCAGATGGCTTCGCACTGTTGCAGAACGATGGTGGCTGCCAAAAGGACTTTGTTACAATCCACGGTAGACATGACTGGATGCTGTGGAAGAGGAAGAGCCAGATGAAGGCTGCAGAGGTCTGCACCGCTGGGCTGCTGTTCTGAAAGTGAGATGCAGGCAAGTTGCTCCCCCTTTTTATAGTCAGTATAGGTTTTCCGCTAGGCATCCTCTAGGCATCCTCTAGACATCCTTAATATCCGAGATAGGTCCCCTCTGCGAATGTTTTTTCCGTTTTAAACGCTTTGTTTCCATTCTGCATCCGCTAGGCATCCGTTCTGCGTCCGTTCCGCTTCCTCCCTGCGTCCGGGCGGATGCGCGTTGCGCGGATGCATCGCGGATGCGTCGCGGATGCGTCGCGGATGCGTAGCGGATGCAGAACGGACGAACTGGATACATTTTCCGCGCAAAAGTTTTAGGCAGCCCAAAACTTTTGGAGCAGATGAAACGTCCATAAACGGATGCTGGACGGATAGAGAGGAAGCAAAACGGAGGCAGTGAGTACATCGCGTTAACCAACGGATGGCAAGCTTTTTTGTCCGTTTTACATCCTCTTTGCATCCGTTGGTACAGTGTGACATGGGCTTTAGGAGACACAAATGAATAACTGCAGCGAAAGGCCGTTTGCCATGGAGAAAACCAAAAAACCTTATTTAATCCAGGGTTGTTTTGGATGAGGGAGAACATACTTAACATTTAGATTTTACCTAATCAAAATATTTTCTCTCCAAAACTAAAACTGTTAAGGAAACTAGAACAGAGAAATTCTTTAAAAAAAAAATCTCTGGAAATTCATCATTGGGGGGGGGGGGATTATTACAAGGAAAGGAGGAGAACAAAGAGATGGAGCAGCCCATAAGAAATGGACCTAGGGATGACAATGATAGCAGTGCTCCAATATTTGAGGGGTTGCCATAAAAAAGAGATGGTCCAGCCACGGTGGCACAGTGATTAGGATGCAGTACTGCAGGCTAACTCACTGCTCCGTCCAGGAGTTCGATCCTGCCTGGCTCAAGGTTGACTCAGCCTTCCATCTTTCCGAGGTCGGTAAAGTGAGCACTCAGATTGTTGGAGGCAAAAGTATGATTCTGTAAAATGCTTAGAGGTGGCTGCAAAGCACTGTGAAGCAGTATATAAGTCTAAGTGGTAAAGCTATTTTCCAAAGCACCTGAAGACAAGAAGCAATGGTTGGAGACTAATCAAAGAGAGAACCAATCTAAAGCTAAGGGGAAATTTCCTGATAGTTAGAACAGTTAATCAGTGGGACACCTTGCCTCCACAAATTATGGATGCTCCATCACTGAAGCATCTTTTAAGAAGAGACTGGACAGCCACTTATCTGGAACGGTATAGGGTTTCTTGCGTAGGGAGGAGGTTAAACAGGAGTCACTTTGGACCTCAGGGACCACCAAACTCATAATTTTAAATCCTGGGGATCACTAATATGAATTTTGACTGGCGGTGGCTTTCTGACATTGGTGGAAGAGAGAGAGAGGGAGATCTCATCTAACCTCTCTTTCTCTCCCTCTCTCCCCCCCACGCACACTCAAAAACACACAGAGGCAGGGGTAGGATTCAGATTTTTAAACAATCGGTTAAGTGGGCATGGCCTAATTTGTGGGTGTGGCTTGGTGGTCATGTGACTGGCTGGATATGGGTTAGTTTTTTTATAAAAATATTATACATATTTATATAAATAATGATTTTTTTATAAAAAAAGAGCAACTTTTACCCAAAATCAGGCAAAGCAGGCAGGCAGATTGAGTTGTTCACAGAATCACAGATTCACTTAGAGATCTGAGTTTCTGCCTTCGGCTACCTGAGTCTGCACTGTTTCAGTCCTAAGGAAGGTTTAAACAGAGCTGAAGATCTAAAGATTAGCTAGAAATTAGCTTTCTAGCTAATCTAAATCTCCTGGCACAGCAGAACAGCTGATGGCCAGAAAAAGGAAAAATAGCAATTTAGCAGACAAGATTGCCAAGTAAGGAGTGAGTGGGCAGGATTTTTTTTTCCCACGGGCCATGTGGGCGGCACGGCCTTTTATTCCTGTGCAGTCTGGATTAATTGCTTTGGTGGGGTGCTCTAGGGGTGACATTTTTCTGTGGACCACCAAGAGTTTCTCATGGTTAACCAGTGGGCCGCGGCCCACTGGTTGGTGACCACTGGACTAGATGACCTCCAAGGTCCCTTCCAACTCTGTTATTCTATCAAATTAGGGAGCTTTAAACTGCCTTTAAGTTTCCCACATAATGGTCTTTTAATGCTGAAGCAAACTGAACCAAGAGCACAAACATCAGGAATGGAACTCATTTTCTTAGATATCTGAGTATCCAAGGACATGAAAAACAAATGCAGAGATAGGAGAGAAGAAAGAAACTTTTCTGAAGCCGGCCACTTGGTCTGGTATTAAATAAATTGTTATGTGACAATATCTGACTAAGAGTGAAAATTGGACCAAGGAGCAACAGCTGGAGATGACTTCTTACCAACATGTAGTTTGGACTGCTGAACTTCAGCGTTCCATCCAAATGTGCTAATTCTTTCAAGTGGTTTTTATAATAATGTGACGCATTCTGCATCTTCGAGTTTCACATATATTCCAAAAATTACCGCTGTACTGGGAACAATATCCTGATTTTCCACACTTTTACATGCAGGTCTGTGATCTCATGCCACTTTCAGGGGAGAAGCCAGTAACTTTGAAAGCAAAGTCTTAAATCCATCTAGCTATTTCCTTTAAAATTATTTCAAATTGTGTTCAATTTGCAATTTTTTTAAGACGGTATCATTTCACTGAACTGTAGAATAACAGAGTGGGAAGGGACCTTGGAGGTCTTCTAGTCTAACCCCCTGATCAGCAGGAAACTTAATAGCATTTAAGACAAATGGCTGCCCAATCTCTTCTCGAAAACCTACAGCGTTGGGGCACTTACAACTTCTGGAGGTAAATTGTTCCACTAGTTAATTGTTCTAACTGTCAAGAAATTTCTCCTTAGTTCAAATTTTTCCTTGGTTCTCTCCTTAGCTAGATGCATCCATTGCTTCTTTTCCTGCCTTCTGGTGCTTTGGAAAATAGTCTGACCCCTCATTTTTGTAGGAGCCCCTCAGATGTTGGAACACAGCTATCATGTCTCCCCTAGTCCTTTTTTTCTCTAGTCTGGCAATATCCAGTTCCTGCAACTGTTCTTTATATGCTTTAGCCTCCATCCTCCTAATCATCTTTGTTGCTCTTCTCTGCGCTCTTTCCAGAATCTCAACATCTTTTTTTATTTTATGGCAACAAAAATTGGATGCAATATTCCAAGAGTGGGCTTCTTGAAACTAATCTTCTTGGTGGACAAAGCTCTTGACATTGAAAAATCAAGAATGATCCTCTGAAAAACCATAGGATGCTGCCAAGTGCCCAAATTTTGATCACACAGCCATGTGGACACCGAGATGGTTGTTAAGTCACTTTTTAAAATACCATCCTAACTTTGAACAGGTCGCAACCCTAACCTGTACAAGATGTTAAAATGCTGACATTTTAGTCACAACAACACAATACCGTGACTTTCAAAATCATCATTTCTTCAGGCATTATCCAAAGGTGGTTTATTGTGTTGGTTGTTGATGCCAAAAGCAGGGAAGGGATAAAAAACTTAACATCAATGCAAGGGTTAAAAACAGAAGGACCTACATGTTGGTGTAACCACCACTCTGGTGTTAAATCTTGGCAACAAGAAAATAAAGCAACCAACTGAGTTCAAGGAGATGTCTGCCTTTATTATCTCACAAGGAGCTGGATAGACGGATCTTGACAGACTAAAACACTGGGCCCTATCTAACAAAATGAAATTCAATGTAAAGAAAAGTAAAGTCCTACACTTAGGCAAGAAAAACCCAAAGGACACATATAGACTGAATGAAACCAGGTTCAATAGCAGTAACTGTGAGAGGGATCTTGGAGTCTTAGTGGACAACCAGCTAAATAGGAGCCAGCAATGTGCAACAGCAGCCAAAAAAGCCAATGCAATCCTATACTGTATTAACAGAGGGATACAATAGAAATCAAGTGAGGTACTAATACCACTCTGTAAAGCCTTAGTAAGACCACACCAGCAACTAGGATGATTAGGGGACTGGAGACAAAAACATATTAATGGTTACAGGAACTGGGTCTGGCTAGTCTAGGGAAGAGAAGAACCAGGGGAGACATGATAGTGGTCTTCCAATATTTGGGGGGCTGCCACAGAAAGGAGGAGGGGGTCAAGCTATTTTCTAAAGCTCCTGTAGGCAGACAAGGAATAATGGATGGAAACTGAACAAGGAGAGATTTAACTTGGAAATAAGAAACTTTCTGACAGTGAGAACAATCAACCCATGGAACAGAAGTTGCCTTCAGAAGTTGTGGAAGTGCCATCAGTTGAGACCTTCAAGAAGAGACTGGACTGCCATTTGTCAGAAATGGTGTAAGGTCTCCCGCTTGGGCAGGGGGTTGGACTAGATGACTTACAAGGTCCCTTCCAACTCAGATTATCTATTAAAGCTCTTTTCAGTTTTTTTCCATCCAATATGCATAAATCCAAACACTGTTTAATGATGATCACATGAATACACCTCACAAGTCAAAATCTTTACGATGATTCCTTTCTAATATTTTGTACGCTTCAGTTAATCGTGCGCTTATGGTATGGAAAATCTGCACCAGTAATTTCAAAACCAAATTGAGCCTTCACATTCCAAGCGTAAAATGTTTGCAAGTAGCTCTTTCTCACCAAAAATGAATCAAAGTCACAGCAGAACGAGCTTTTCTTTTAACACAGCCCTACGTGGGGCTGTTCCAAATCCTATTGCCAACACAGCAGACAATTCCAGCCCTTAGAGATGCCAATATCCAGATCACTTCACATGGAGCTGGCCTTTCATCCTGTATCTCCTTCAAAAGACCATCTTGTTGATGTTTTATATTTGAAGAAAATGGACTTCATAAAGCCTCCTGACTTAATAAAACCTCCTGACACACACACACACACACACACACAGACACACACAGAGTTCTGCTGACGTGGTAGATCTTCTTTTTTTTTTTTTTTAATTTCCATCTGTTCTGCATTGATTTTTATCATAATGTCTTTCACAATTGTTTTAGCGCTCCAATTCTACATTCAGCTAATCTGAATTTCTGGTACATTGAACGTTTGATAGAAATAATCATGTCTAAAAAACTTGAAACATATTCATTTATGGGTTCCTTCTGTTCAATCGTGTCTGCCTGGACAGAGTGCCTTGCAATTTTCTTGGCAAGGTTTTTCGCAAGTGGTTTGCCATTGCCCACTCCCTTCATCTAAGTACCGATATCGATCCAACTATTTGATTTTTAATCTCGCGTCACTTTTGCATTATTTAAAAAGCAAGCAACTCTTGCAGGGAGCATTTTGATTATTTAAAATTCCTGCCCAAGTTCACCATGCCCACATTTTTTTAAAGAAACTCCATACTTGTTTACTTCCAATATTGATACTTTAGTCAGATTTAAAGTAAAAAAGAAAGCAGCTGTTCTTATTCAAGCCCAAACCCCAAAGAAAAATCAACTGCTTGACAAAACGTGACAGGGAAAACCTTTCTCTTTTCGACAAACAAACATTTAACCAGTGGTGGGATTCAAAAATTCTGTGGGCATGGCGTGGCTTGGTGGGTGTGACTTGGTGGGCATGGCAGGGGAAGGATATTCTGAAATCTCCATTCCCAATCCACTCCTGGGGGAAGAATACTGCAAAATCTCCATTCCCTCCCCACCCCATTAACCTGCTTTCCAGCTCTGTTCTCCTGTGCAGGACAACCAAAGAAGACCCAGCCGATCAGCTGGGACTCGATGGGAGGCAGAGAAGAGGTGGGGTTGGCGGGGCCAGTCAGAGGTGGGATTTTCCAGTTCTCCGAACTACTCAAAATTTCCACTACTGGTTCTCAAGATCTGGTCAAAACCTGCTGAATACCCCCTCTGATTTAGCTTTAGGGAGAGAAAAAAGTCTCTAAGGGAGAACATTGTCTCTTCTGCAAGTGTAATGCAGCTCAAAAGATTGCAAACCAAAGAGATAATCTTCATTTTTCAATATTCAGAGCCAGCTAAGACACCTGTACCACCTTGCTGCTAAATAACTAGAAACCCAGATGTGGGGTTCCTCCCCTGACCCTGCCCTTAGGAACACTGTCTGAACACAGCTGGAAGTGTATTCCTCATGTAACTCTGATTCAGGAAGCAGCTGTTTCAATGGACCTCAAAGCCAACTTGCTCCTTCTCCAGGATGCTTGGTGTCCTCCATCGACTGAACGCCGAAGGTGATATGAGGAAATAAGTTTTTTGACATCTAACTAACTAAGAATCAGTACATACTGATAACATTAACAGCTTTTCAGTATACATGTAGTTCTCAACTTAAGACTGCAACTGAGCCCAAAACGTCTGCTGCTAAGTGAGACGCAGGGATGCTGCAATGGTGTTCTGACCCAGGCTTCACAAAATCACAAAGCAGACTCCTCTTCCCAACAAAACCACTTTTTATTTGACTCATGTGAATTTCTATCATTCACATTCAGCAAAGTCCAAGCAAACACTCTTTCACGGGTGAATTGCAACCACAGACCTTATCAGGCTTGGAGAGTTGCCAGGCCGATAGCTTCCAAGTGCAACGCTATCTAAGGAAATACTCAGCAAGGAGTCTCTGAGAGTCACGAACAAATCTTCACACTAAGTAAATGAACTAATTGTCTCCTGCAAACACCTCTCTCCTCTTTATTCCCTATGGGAGGGGACCATTCACCATCCACCTGTGCCTTTACTCCCAAGTCGACCCTTGTTCCTTAACAGTTGCCTTCTTCTGACAGCTCTGCGCATGCACACATCGAGAACAGGCTCCAGCTGTTCTTCTGCCCCACTGATCTCTGACCCTGAAGGCAGCTGATAACTGTCGGACAGCCCTGGCCCCATCTCTGCCTCCAACGCAGAGCACTTCTCAGAGCCTTCCCCAGATTCCAGGACTGGCCCATGTTCCTCCCCCACCTCCTCACTGTCTCAGTCTGCTGCCAGCTCGGCAGGCCGCTGGCAGGCCACAACAAATGGTTATAACTGTGACAAATAGTCATAAGTCTTTTTTTTTCAGTGCCATTATAACTTTGAATGGTCACTAAACAAATTTGTAAGTTGAGGACTACCCATAGTTAGAGATCAATTTACTCCCTCGGGGAATGGAAATTTTCACTGAGCCATTTTTATGAATTGATGCACAACTGCAGTACACATTTTCCCATAAACCCACAATCCATGAAGAAACAGTATCTGAGTTTGCACAAAGCCTCTGAGATTGAAGTTTACATCTTGAAACAGGTGAAGGTACACGAATATAGCATATATAAGATTTGACTGCATTCATGAGGGTTTCTTCAAATCACAACAAAAAAAGCAATGCTTACCTTTCTTGGATTTTGCACCAATCTTCAGTTTAGAGGGCCAAGCAATCTGGGTGTTTGTTTCCTCCATAATCTGTCAAAGGACAAGAAATATTGGCTTAAATTTAAAACACCTCTGCTGTTTTCTATCAGACAGGGAAAAAAAGGAGAATTTGTACTAATTCTGAACTGCTGCAAAGTTGCATTAAAATACCAAGAAATAGGTTTCAGAAGACAAGTCTGATTTAACTCCTGTGGGAATGAGCCTGATGGATTCTAGCATTTTAAATGAAACACAATTATCAATACACTTAAAAACTTAGCTTTTAGCTGACTGTTCCCTATTAGCCTTCCATACTTCCCTGAATTTGTATGCCCTAGTTTTTTTTTTGCCAGCATTTTCTTAAAGTTACTCAAAATTAATCAGTAACTGGGCAGGCTTATTTTGCCCCTGGAGAATGGTTGTCTTCTCTTCTTAAAAGCCTGCAGTAATGAAGCACCCATAACTTCTGAAGGCAAGACCTTCCACTGGTTAATTCTTCTCGCTGTCAGGAAATTTCTCCTTAGTTCTAGCTGCCTCTCTCCTTGATTGGTTTCCATCCATTGCTTCTTGTCCTGCCTTTGGGCACTTTGGAGAATAGATATCCCTTCGTCCTTATGGCAGCCTCTCAAGTATTGGGAAAAGGCCCTGATCTTGAGAGGTGGGCAGATGGACAACTGACAAATACAACCCAACAAGTCTTCATTCTTTTTGTCTTCATGCGGTTGGTCACTAAATGAACAATTGTAAGGTAAGGACTATCTGTACCATCCCTGCTCCCGCTGTCACCATAAGATTAAAACATGAAAAGCATAGAGAATCCCAAACCTCAAGAATATTCAAATGACTAATCTGAACACTTCAACGTAAGAAATGCAGCATAGAATCATTCTTTAAGCATGTCTCGTTGAATCTCTGCATGAATCGCTATTCTGGATCGACTTCCTTTTTCGTTAATTGCTGCATTATACTTTAGCACAGGGGTCTCCAACCTTGGTCATTTTAAGTCTGGCGGACTTCAACTCCCAGAATTCTCCCAGAATTTCCCCAGCTTTGTGCTGTAGCTCACCAGCAGCCGGTGCGAACGGCAAGGTATCGGACAGTGAGGACAAAAGGGAACCAGTCAGGGAGTCTGGTGAGGATTGGATGAGGGTCTTGCATCTGATGCAGGGATGGAGCCAGGACCATCTGGGAGTGGGGTGCTGCCTTCGGAGCCTTTGGAGTCTGGCAGCAGCAAGGCAGAGCACCCAGGGGAGCCTGTTCCCAGTGTGCATGTGCGCAGAGCTTCTAGAAGGCAAGGGCAGCTGAAGCAGAAGAGGTGATTTGGCAGTAAAGCTAGAAGGTGACTGCCCCTCCCATGAGGGATAAATGTCAGCCCTCGGTGACGTGCTCTTTGCAGGAAGCAAAGAAGTTCATTAGATTCTGATTCCTCGTTGAAGCCCTGCGAACTCTGGTTTGTCTTTGCTAGAGCTTCTAAGTAATGGGACTTCTGTTCCTTGGCAGCCTTCTACAACCCTGAAAGACATTCTCAGAGAATTGTGTCTAATGAGTTTTGGCTGGGAATGTATGACATTCCCAACGTTGCATTAAAATAGATTTGATTTTACACTCAAGTTTGTGTTTCCTTAATTTGGACGAGGTCTGGATCAGAATGCTTTGCTGGCTGGGGAATTCTGGGAGTTGAAGTTCGCCAGGCTTAAAGTGGCCAAGGTTGGAGACCCTTGCTTTAGCATTCTGCATTCATAACACCCTATATTTACTTTCTTGTAAAACCCCTGTGAAACAGTAAACAACATGAGTGTATCCACTCATATTTTAGGTAAGAAAATAATCCTCCATTCTCTGAACTGAAGTCAGCATGCACAATCCATTTTCAAATACTGCTGTTTCAAGAAATACTGGCTATAATTACGATGAAAGAAACGGTATCCTTTGCCGATGTCTTACAGGAAAAATCTGAAAGACAAATACACACACCAAAATACATTTATACTTCTTTCTATTGCCTGTATCAATAAAATTCCTTAAAGCCGCTATTTCCAGAGGATGGTGCCATGTGGAAAAAGTGAGAAATGTCAGCCAGGGCTCAATGCTCTTTGCTTTGAATGGGTTTCAGCAGCCACAAGGTAATAAATTGCAGCTGAGAGGCAACTTCCAAACAAGACAGTTCTATCATGACATACATCTATTTCTAAAGAGCCCCAAACACAGATGTGAAATAAGAATTGTAGCAATGTGAAGTTTGAATGCTAAATCAGTTGGACCCACCTATTTGTTGTGGAGGGGGGGAAAGTTATTGCAAACCTAGGCAAAGTATTAAAAAGCAGATGTCAGGATTCCAGCAGTTATCCCCATTTAAATCATGAGTCTCGAGCCATACTTCCAAAACTTCAGAAGGATTTATTGGGAGGTAACATGTTGACACTGCCTGGGTGCAGCCGACTCTGAGACACATCATTCATTGTCACCCTTGACCCTGGTTTTCCTCCACCCCCTGGGTGTATTGTAATTCATATTCTCCAATGGGACACCTCTATAGCCAAGAGCCATCAACTCATGCTCTCCAGTTCGAATTTTGCGGAGCAAAAACTTCGGTCACTAGTTACTATCTTTGAAAACATTTGTGGAATGCACTTTCAGTTTTGCAAGCTGTTGCACTGCTCCCCTCTCCCTTTCTGCTGGCAACTCTAAAAAAACCAAAGAAATATTTTATGAGTTGACAGCAGAGACAATGGCCCATACAATCAAAGTTATGGTTTTCCCAATAGATAATAGATAACACATAATCAGAGTTGGAAAGGACTAGTCCAACCCCCTGCCCAAGTGGGAGGCCCTATACCACTTCTGACAAAAGGCAATCCAATCTCTTCTTGAAAGCTCTTCTAGTGGTGAAGCTCTCACAACTTCCGACGGCAACTTCTGTTCCATTCGTTGATTGTTCTCACTGTCATATAATTTCTCCGTACTTCCAGGTTAAATGTTTTCTTGTTCAGTGTCCATCCATTATTCCTTCTCTGGCCTACAAGTGCTTTGGAAAACAGCTAGACCCCCTTCCTCTTTGTGTCATGAAGAGTCAAACACAACTTAGCAACTGAACAGCAGCTATCTATGTGTCTTCAGAAGATGGAACAATTATGTGTCTCCCAAAATCAAAAAAAGAATCTTGAATATTAGAAAAGTGGTCCAGGTGTAGGTCGGGTCAAGGTAGAAGCTTGAGGCTATTTATGGTTAAAAGTCAAAAGTAGACCAGTGTTGATGCGTTCCTTCTCGACAGGATTGGAATGGACAACGTGGTGGAATCCTGATCCCCCAAAAGAGTATCACATTCACAATTTTATGCAGACTAAATCTGGCACAAGAACAGGTTTAGTACATGAACACAAGATTAACCTTTAAGTTAACTATGGAAAGGCTAATGAACAGAACTTAGGAACCGCTTGCTTGCTTCCCAGAGAGCGATCTAGAAAAATTATCTTAAGCAGCTTAAGCCCATGTCACACTGCCCAACGGATGCAAAAAGGACACAACGGACGAGCAAAATGTTCCATCCGTTGTTATCCGCTCTCAAAAGGGGCAAAAATTTGCATAACCGGAGCGGATAACACGGACGCGGGGAGGACGCAGGGCGGATGGAAGCGGATGGGAGCGGATGGCACATCCGCTAGGCTTCCGGGGGGCCTCAGCAAAGCGGACGCGGAATGGATACAGCAGATGCAAAGCGGAAGCACAGCGGATGCAGAGCGGAAGCCTAATGGATGCCTGGCGTTAATTGCGCATGTGGGGAGGATGCATTGCGTCAGCCCCGCGGATATAACGGAAGCAGCTCGGAAGCAGGTCGCCATTCAGAGGAAAGACCTGCTGCCGGACGGATTGGCTGCCTTGCCTGCCCTGCCTGCATGTCTGCCTGCCAGCCTTGCTGCCAGCCTTGGTGCCAGCCTGCCTGCAAGCCTTGCTGCCAGCCGGTCTGCCTGCCAGCCTTGCTGCCAGCCTTGGTTCCTGCCAGCCTCCCTGCCAGTCAGCAACCCCACAACCATGCGGAAGCACAGCAAGCCCCAGCCATCTGCTGCCAGCCCTGGCAAGAGGGACAGGGCTACCATCCCGCCCCCTGGCCCTCACTCTGGTTCTGCTGGGGCTTCTGCAGCACGGGCTCGCTCTTCTGGGGCTGGCGCTTCTGCTGCTTCTGCTTCTGGAGGAGCTGATGACAAGTACTCCAGCACCAGCCACCTCCACAGCACCTGCACCCTTCACCCCTGGGACTGAGCGACCAAGAGGAGTGCCAGAGACTCATTTTTGTCTTATAGCTTGGTGTTAATAAAGTCTATTTATGATTCACACACTTGCTTCATTTCTTTTTTTTAATAAAGTCTTGCTGGAAACTTTTAGAAATGGTTTAAGCCTTTGCATGCTTGTGGGATGGGTTAAGATAGCTGTGGGATGGGCAGGGATACCTTTGGGATGGGTAACGGATGCGTAACAGATGCGTAGCGGATGCAGAACGGACGAACTGGATACATTTTCCGCGCAAAAGTTTTGGGCAGCCCAAAACTTTCAGAGCGGATGAAACGTCAATAATAAACGGATGCTGGACGGATAGAGAGGAAGCAAAACGGAGGCAGTGAGTACATCGCGTTTTCGAATGGATGGCAAGGTTTTTTATCCGTTTTACATCCTCTTTGCATCCGTTGGTTCAGTGTGACAGGGGCTTTAGTAGTGGGTGTGTATCGCATTACTCAGCATGTTCTGTAAGACTTACTCTGGCACCCCTGCAGTGTTGAAAATCTAGTGATTCAGGCTAGTATGAATGGGTTCCAAGCAGCACACTTCTGCTATTCTAACCCACTCAGCTTCCAAATGAGAAAAGAAACAATCAAAATTTTTGTCCCATGTATTGTTTGGGAACTCCTCCCCAAATTTTAACAAATGCGTATATAGTAATTCCCCAGGATTACATGGTCTATCCTTGATTTTTCTGATGTTCTTGCTGGAGTTACTAACAGATTACCTCCGGAAACTGGGAGCTTTTCAGGACACAACCAGGAATTATGATGGGTTTTACAGATGGAGGGGAGGGAATCTCATTTTAAAGAGAGAGAGAAGTGGAGAAAAGAATACCAAAGGCGAGACTTTGGAGAGAAAAATCTTTGCTAATTTCCTACTTGATAGATAGATGACAGGTAGAAATGATAACAGCAGGTTGGTAAATGGATGGAACACAGGCAAGGCAGCCAAGTTGTCTCTGACCAACACTCATAACTGAGATCTGCTGATGCTATCAAGAACTGTCTCAGCAGGTGGCAACTCTCCCTGTCTGGATTTAGAAGCTAAGTGGGGTCTGGCATGGCCAGTTCTTAGATGGGAAGCCAGGGAAATAGACTAGACTACAAATCCCCCAAAAATATTACTGGAAGAAGGCAATGGCATGCTAGTTATCAGCCACTGCCAAGAAAAGTATAAGGGTTCAAAAACTCACTAGGAGTCAAGAGCAAAGCACAGATATAGGCACAAATTAACAGAATTGGAAGGGATCTTGTACATCATCTAGTCCAGCCCCTCCCCGCCCAAGCAGGAGATCCTACACCATTTCTGACCGATGGCAGTCCAGTCTCTTCTTGAAAAAGTCAGTGATGAAGCTCCTATAACTTCTACAGGCAACTTCTGTCAGAAAGTTTCTCCTTATTTCCAGGTTGAATCTCTCCTTCCCCAGTTTCCATCCATTATTCTTTGTCTGGCCTTCAAGTGCTTTGGAAAACCCCCTCCTCTCTGTGGCAGCCCCTCAAATTGGCAGGGATTTTACCCATCCCATCTTCCCACAAGCTGACAGTCTCTCTCAGACACACACAACCTCTTTGTTGGAAACCTGCAAGTTAATGTTACAGCACCTTTCAAAAAAAAAAAAAATATCTACAACAGCATCATGTTTTAGAATAAGCTATGATTAAACAGTTAGAGAACCATCTGTCCATGGCATTTTTTTTTTTTAAAAAGGAAAGCCAGTGATTAGGAAATCATTACTTCAACTGAAAATGATCCACTGATTAAATTGTATCAGATGCTTTGCGAGTTTATTCTATCAAGCAATGTAGATAGCAGGCTATGAAAATTTAGATTACGGGTGGCTCATATAGGACTGAAAAACAGAAAAGAGACAGCAACAATTCAATATAATAATAATAACAGAATGCAAGCCATTACAGCACAAACCCATTTCTGATTGGATCATCCAGCACCCTGGTCCAATGTCCAAGGAAGAGCACAGTTTTCGAGATGATCCCATTTCAGGAGGTCTGGTGTTCCATAACACAAATGCCACAACAAAGAAAGCACAATGCCTGGGTCCCACCAGATGACACTAGAGGGAATCTCCTTCTTGTTAGGACTTGTGGGATAGGTTGAAATGATCAGAGACAGACAAAATTGTCCAGCCCTAATCTAGGCCGGGAAGGGTTTTTTAAAGTACTAATTTAAGTACTAATTCAATACCTTGAATTAGTACTGGAAACCTATTAGGAGGTAGTAAGGCTCACAAATAATTGTGCTACTTGGGTGTACCATGGGGCATCCATAACTTTTAGTGAAAAGAAGGACTAAGGGGAGATATCATAGTAGTATTCCAATATTTGAAGGGCTGCCACAAAGAAGAAGGGGTCAAGATATTCTCCAAATCATTTGAAGGTGGAACCAGAAGCAATGGGTGGAAACTAATCAAGGAGAGAAGCATCCTAGAACTCAGGAGAAATATCCTGACAGTGAGAACAATTAACCAGTGGGACTGTTTCCCTTCAGAAGTTGTGGGAGTGCCATCACTTGAGACTTTCAAGAAGAGACTGGACTCCCATCTGTCAGAAATGGTATAGGGTCTCCTGCTTGGGCAGGGAGTTAGACTAGATGTCCTACAAGGTACCACCCAACTCTGATTATCTGTTATCTGAAATGTTTGCATCTTCTGAAAGATCTTCAAGCGGAGTCCCAGGTAGAGCTCATTGTGACAATCCAAAGAGAAGGTGATCAAGGCACAATCTAGAAATGGGTGTGATTGTTGCACAAAATGGATTTGTGTAAAGGCCTTCCCGGTCACATCTGCCACTTGCTCTTCAAGCAAGAGTTTACTCTGCACCCAGATTGAGTTGAAGAATTAAACTGATGACATAGGGTTTGTTTTCCCTAATTAGCTGACAATTCAAATTTAATCACACTTTCGAATAAGATCTTGGCTGATTCACCCAACCCTCCTTAGCAACATCTGCAAATGTATGAAATTTCTCAGCTTCTTGTCATCTTGTCTTCCAAACAAGATGTAGCCATTTTAGTTTCTTATTGCACAATATTCCCAAACTCCCTCCCACTCACCATTTCGACACTCGACTTCCAGCCAAGCATGTGATCCTTGTGAGAAAAATTACCACTTTAGAAAAATGGTTAAGTTAGGGTGACAGTTGCTCAAAGCCACAGTATCATCATTCCTGCTATATTGCATTCCAGTTCAGAACCGAGTGGGTTTTGGAGGTTTTTTTTTTCTCTTTATCCCAGAAATCATGGCTTTTTATTTTACACAAGAAAGCATTTTAAGAGATTGAAGAAAACAACAGAAAGAAATGAGTAAGCCGTGAGCAGTTACTCCAAAGAGCTTTTCTGAAAGTTTCTCTTTCAGCCACAATACTTTACAGGCTACCAAAAAATGCAAACTTCTGCAAATTTAACAATTCACACAGAGATGACAAATGCCTCAGCCTAACTGTGTCAACCAACCACAAGTCCTGTATTTCTGCAATTATTTTTCCTTCCATCCTTAAATAGCAGGGCAAAGAAGGAACACAAAAAGCAAGAACCTTTGTCTCTGAACACTGAATGTCTTCAATTCAAGCAGAAGCCAATTTATTTTAGGGATTTTTCCCCAAAAGCCTTCTACCAAGCCCCCCCAACCCTTAATTCAGAAGCATCCACAAAAGAAAGTTTGACCAACATAAACCACAAGGACCACATTCCTATATATTAGGAACCCAGCTAACCATAATGGAAACATAATATTGTTTTTCTAAACAGAAGAACATTCCAAAGTCATTAGTCGCCATTATGGAGAGACCTAGTATATTGGGGGCTGGGTCTAACAATCTAGATCCATATTGTGGAGCTGAACATACATTTCCCAGTACAAAGCTTAGTTAGTTATCCCAGGGAAGATGAAGAGAAGTTACTGTCCTCTATGCAAAGGTAGGAGAAAGCTGGGCTCATGGATTTTAGATCAGGCACAACCCATCCAATGGCTTTCTGTTATTGCTCAATGGGAAGGGCTGGTCATGTATGTGTCCCATTTGCTCTAGGTTCTCCAAGGATTTAACAAAAACAAGAACTTGTCCATTGTGTTCAGGACTCAATCCAAGAATCATTTTTGTTAGTTGTTGTAGGCATATCCATAAACGCAACAGCTCTTACCTTCTGGAAAAAGTCTTCTCCACTTTTCCCCTTTCCTTCAGCAGCAGCTGAAAATAAAAATGGCATACAATTAATCAGATCTACCACAACATCTTTGTCCTTGTTTACTAAGCAATCTAGGGCAATCGTGGACATCTCTGTGGGGAACTTCCCAAAGCAGACTGTTCTGCCAACAAAAATAATGTTGATGCTGAAATGCACAGTTGAACTGAATATTAAAAGTTTGTGAAATAGCCTAGTATGAAAACTTTGTCTTGTAAAAGTTTGGTCAATTTGACAATAACTCAAATTTAGAGTTCCCCTTTCCCCAAAATGAGAACACATCTCATTTTTTGAGGAAAAGAAATGAAATAAAGAGCACCCAGCTGGATCACTGGATCTCAATTTCACTGGATTTCACTGGATCAGTCCCGGATTTCTCTCACTGTCCATTTTGCAGGCTTTGGAGGGGATTCATACATGCTTGCACTGCTTCCGGTGGAAAGGATCCCAAAGCGGTTTACAAGTATAAAATGCATTATAAGCCATATCGTAAAAACAATACATGAATCCTAGATGGTAATAAGAGAAAAGTGTAAACAAAAGCAGATTTTTTTTTCCTCCAGATGCAAAAGAGATATCCACTGAAAAGCTACCACCCCAGTTAACTCAAGGTCAAAGAAGAGCCATCCAGAAGCTGACTTCTCCCACAGAGAAGGGCTTACCCATAAGAGGCCACAAAATGGCACCCAGTGGTTTTGAGCACAACCAAACCATCCATCCATTCCTAATAGATGATCCTTGCCTTCTCTGTTACACTAAATCCAGCCATTTTAAAAGGACACATGGCTATTTGGTTCTGAAGGACGGCTCACATTTCTTCCACTGTTTTTAACCATTCCAGCTTCACAATGAATCCAAAGAACTACTTTTAAGTGCTTAGTTGCATGCTGTGACATCCAATTTTTCTCTCTTTTTTTTCTCCCAACAGCATAAAAACATATCTAAGACTCTTTTCTCAGCCATGTACTTTTTGTTCAGTATCCTTCAGCAGAGAACCATCTTAGACCCAGAGAAAGTTCTGATTTGTTCCCTGGAACCTGACTTCCAGACCTGATACGATCTAATGTTTTCCTTTGACTTTCATCACTGAGGTCTTTGAATTTCCTTCTGGGAATAAACTGTCTGCATATTCAGGAGTATCCAGTTACAGATCGCTTGCATAACTTTATTCTTCTACAAAGAGAACATTTCCAAAAGGCGGCCCTCATCACCTTGGCTTGAAAGTGAAATTAAAACTAAACACAACCACATTGGGTTTTCTGAAAAAAGACATTGTTGTGATTTTCAGTCCCTGGTACTTAAACTATTAAGAGGTTAAGAGGCTCTGATTTCTTTCAGGGTGGGAAAATCAGTTTTTGCCAGACTGAAAGGAAAAAAAAAAACAATATACAAAATGCTGTTTTGAGGTAGCCTGGTGGCCTTGCACATCCCCACAAGACCAAGAGGTCCAGTGGGGCATGTGGTGTGGCTTGGTGATCATGGTAGGGGAAGGATATACTGCAAAATCTCCATTCCCTCCATTCCCAAAATCTCCATTCCACTCCTGGGGGAAGATTATTACAAAATCTCCATTCCCTCTCCATCCCACTAACCTGCTTTCCAGCTCTGTTCTCCTGTGCAGGGCAACCAAAAAAGACCCAGCTGATCAGCTGGGACTCGGAAGGCAGAGAAGAGATGAGGGCAGGGTCAGTCAGAGGTGGGATTTGCCGGTTCTCTGAACTACTCAAAATTTCTGCTAATCTGTTTTCCAGAACCTCTCGGAACTGGCTGAATACCACCTCTGAAGAGGTCTCCTTCCTCCCAGTGTCTTTGGACATCTAAAATCAACTGTTGTTGTTATTTTTAAGTCGAGGGAGAACTGACCTGTGGCATAGCACATTGTCTACCTCCCTGGTCATCCTTCTTCCCAAGAAATCCTCTGAGTCCCATAATGTCTCTTGGAGAAATGGATGACTGCAGTGCAGTGGGGTTTGGAGGCGGATGAAGTTACTTTTCTGTTTGCTCAGAAAAAGGGGGAGGAGAAGAAATACTAAGGGGCAGAAAGGATAGAAAGAGCAGGGAACATGGGGGACAAATCTTTTGTCTCTTCAAACAACTATTTTGTGAATGTGTGCGTGCATGCAGAAACACACAACTGAGATACTCGCACAAAGGGAGAGTAACCATTTTGCAAAAGAGCCCCCAAATTGGAGAGGCGCTGCACTGCACATCTTAAAACTGAAAAACTAAATGTTTTTTTTTTAAAAAAAAACCTCTCATAAGCAAATAGCAGCTTCAGTTTTTAAACCCCGCTAAGGGAAAAGTTACTAAACCAGAAGAATGCTGAATAAATATTGGGGTTTTCTGGGCAGTGATCCTGGCAGAGAAGCTGGGCGTCTTCTAAGCTCAAAAGGTATTCTTCTCTTCCAAAATACACTCCTGGGTTCCACAAAGAGATAATTGGAAAACCCGTTTCTTTAAAAGGAAACCAGCATGGAATCAATAACCACAATAACATAGATAATAGGGAACTGACACCAAAATGTCCAAAGTTCAGTACCTATTAACCTGTAACTAAATTCTTCATTTATCTAAGGATAGTTGAGTTGACCACATTTAGAGTGTCAAATGACCAACTAAAGTCTCAGTTAGCAACTTGGGAACAAAATTCAAATCATTAGGTGTCACATGATAGCAGGCTTCACAAAGAAGAGTGGGTCAACTTATTTTCCAAAGCACCTGAAATGAGGACAAGAAGCAATGGGTGGAAACTAATCAAGGAGAGAAGCAACTTAGAAGGAGAAATTTCCTGACAGTTAGAACAATTAACCAGGGGAACAACTTGCCTCCAGAAGTTGTGGGTGGCAGCTGAATTTTAAAGATGGTTTAAAGTATCTATGATAGTGGGTGCTCCAACATTGGAAGTTTTTAAGAAGAGATTGGACAACCATTTGCCTGAAGTGGTACAGGGTCTCTGCTTGAGCAGGAGGTTGGACTAAAGGACCTCCAAGGTCCCTTCCAACTCTTGTTGTTCTGTGTGAAGAACCTTCAAAATACTACAGAGGTGTTAGGTTTCCCAATTAAAAAATAAACAAAAAAGAGAAGCAGAAATAAAGGTTGTTGATTCTATAAACAGAAGATGATACGGTGGGATTAATCTTCACCTGCAGCCATTTGTAACCAAAATATCCTTCAACTCTGGCCATCTTGGCTCATGAAATCAGCCAGAATTGGATTGGCAGAGGATGGAGGAAAAGTGTTTCATTATTATTATTATTTACTTTATTTATTAAATGTATTTGCCTCCTATCTCATTTTGAAACAACTCTGGGTGGTTTACAGCATAAAATATTAAAATAATTAAGATAAATATTCTTAACACAATGAAATGGAAGTACAATCAAAGTAAAATCATAGTTACAAGATGGGAAAGGAGGGAGTCCAATGGGGGAGAGGGGTTGTCTCTTAGGAGCCTCAATTAAAGTATACTGTTAGAGTATACTGCAGTACTGCAAGCTACTTCTACTGCAATTTGGAAGATTGAATCCCACAAGGATCAAGGTTGACTCAGGCTTCCCTCCTTCCAAGGTGGGTAAAATAAGGACCCAGATTGTTGGGAGCAATATGCTGACTCTATAAACTGCTTTGAAAGGGCTGGAAAGCACTATAAAGTGGTATATAAAACTAAGTGCTATTGCCAACCAGTGTGATACTCTCCCATTGGAGCCCCAAGGCATCTGGTACTTGTTCTGGGTCCCCACAGAGAATGTCTTTAAATCTGGGTAAGAGTTTTGGAAGGAAGAGCAACCAGGATGATTTGGGGACTGGAGACGAAAACATATGTGAAGAACGGTTACAGGAACAGGGCCTGGCTAGTCCAGTGAAGAGAAGGACCAGGGGACACATGATAGCAGTCTTCCAATATCTGAGGGGCTGCCACAGAGAGGAGGGGGTGAAGCTATTTTCTAAAGCACCTGAAGGCAGGACAAGAAGCAATGGATGGAAACTGATCAAGGAGAGATTCAACTATGGTAATAAAGAGACATTTTCTGACAGTGGGGACAATAAACCAATGGAACAGAAGTTGCCTTCAGAAGTTGTGGGAGCTTCATCACTGGAAGCTTTCAAAAAGAGGCTGGACTGCCATCTGTCAGAAATGGTGTAGGGTCTCCTGCTTGGGCAGGGGGTTGGACTAGACCTACCAGGTCCCTTCCAACTCTGTTAATCTGTAAACATAGATATATTTCAGTCAAGCCTTGACTGGTCTTGGCTTTGGTTGATGCATCCTCACCAAGGACCAAACTGGGAAGTATCTCCTTGTTGGTTCTCTTTGTTGTCTGGAGCAGCTTCCAAAACAAACCACCAAACCTGATGCTTTTAGTTAGATTTTGGGTGCAGTCTTCGGCCAAGATACCATGAATAAATTCTTTTGAAGGTTCCCCTCATTAGAACATGTTTTTTGGGGAACTCTGGAGTGCTCCAGACCTGAAGGATCTTTCTGGCTTCACCAGACTGGCTGGTGGAAAGCTTTGGCCTCCCTAAAGTGGTTTGCTTGCATGAGAAGAGAAGATTTCTGTGTAATGAACAGAACCTCCCCAAAGAATTCACAAGTTAGCAAAAATCTGACCTAACTAAATGGACAGATGGCTTTTTTCTCAATTATGAATATATACAGACTCCGGATAACTTCGGAAATTCAATAGACTGAACCTTTGTTCCTTTACAATATTTATGAAGATTATCAAACCATTTATATATAAAAAAGAAAAGTATTCCATTCCATATAAATTACAGGTGTGTTCAAAACTGTATCTATTTCCACTCAAATATATATTTCAAGCAATTTGCATTTCAGCTTCACTCCTGTGGGTTATCATGTCGGGTTGCATTTCATATTTTTCTCATTTGTAAGCAATCCAGGGCTGCAAATATTCCATCCAAAACTAACAGCAGAAAGTTGAAACAGGTGTTAACGTTTATGGTATCCATGAACTTCGAGAGTTTGTCTACTATAAACATGACCAAAGCACTACTGAACATCCTTTAGATTGTAATTTAAACAAACTATTCTTAAAATTCTAAATAAGCGTTATTGTAATTAAAGTTTAAGGCAAGTAGCCTCTGGAACATTTCCAAGACAAGAAAGGACCAATATAAAAAGCTTTGGAAACTTTTGTGTCACAACAGAAATTTTGGGCTGAGTGGTGGAGGACTACCTGTAATTAAATATTTCAACAATGGTGATGCTCATGGTGAAATCTCCTTCAAGGTGAGCTCAATTATTAGGACTTCTCAGGAGGCTCCATCCTATTTTTCTGGCAAAAGTGTAGAAATATTTGCTACTGCCTTCTTTCACAACTTGCTTTTAAGGTTTCCAGAGTAGCTTGCAGCCCCTGGGATTCCTGGGTGTTCTCCCTTCCAAATACTAGCCAGGTCCAGCTCTAGCTTAGCTTCTCAACATCAGCCAAAGTCAACTAGGAGCTGCCACCCAGGTAGGCAGGTAAATGTTTAAGAGGGCTACATTCCTCTTTATTCAGCAGGCTTCCATTTGTGGTTTTATATTTTAATTCTGTCCTTTCATCTGAGATTCCCATAATTTTGCAGGTTCTCTTTAGCTTGTCTAAAACTTGACCTTGGTATCATGCAACTCGACAAAAGCTACAGATTCAGAGATCGGGCCCAAATATATTTGAAATCTAAATTATCATGCAGACCATATTAACTTATCCTATCTAAACCAAAGAGTCACTCTTCTAAGGAGCACTTATGGTATCAAAATCTGTGTTTGGTAGCAGGGAACTGAAGTCACTGCTGATGCAACATCAAAGCAAAATAAATCGTTATAGTTTATTTTTGCAACTTGTCTGGACAGAGGCATTTTTAAAAGCAAGTTGTGAATTCTTGCAAAAGAGACAATACATTCCCCACTACCACCTCTGTAATAGACATGTGCCTCTGATCGGACTAATCTTGGTTCCAGGAACTTGAAATAAAAATTGTTGAAAGAGGAAAACATGCAGATTTCAAGATTAATTTTTAAAAAACCTATGCGTTTTAGAGTTGGAGGAGTCTTCAATTCCTCAAATTAAAATTTCACTGTCCATCTCAGTATTAAGAGCCAACTTTTTTTCAAGCACACACAAAGACAGGAGAATTTTCCTGGGTTGACAGTCCCAAAGGGAACAGAGATTTGGCCTGGCTTGCAGACTTCTCGTATCTTACAAGGGACAGTATCCACTGAGCAGATTTTTAAAAATTTCCAAGCGATGCTCAAGCATATATTATTCAAACTGGCACAATTAAAAAAAACACAAAGCCAAATTGCCTAGCCCCTCCTCACAATCTCCAAAATAAACGTTTGCGTTTCGATGCTTTAGAAGTTATGGAGGACTGTCACAAATAATCTAGAACTTTCTGCATCTGCCTAATATAAATTAAATCGTGAGCAGGGCAACGGGATTCCTAGATTCATGCAGAGTTCCTGAAGGTATCCTTTCCATGCTCCCTAACCTCTCCCAATTGCCACCACTGAAAACTCACAGCACCGTTTCCTGCCACTTTGTGGTCTAAAGAACACATGAAATCTTCTCCAAAAAAAAGAGGGTAAAAGTTCAGCCTTCGTCCATGTGTCAACCATCTCCTTCACTGCCTGTCATTTCCTTTCTTCCTCCCCCCACCCCAACTATCCAAGATTGACTGAAAGTCTGAAGGAACATTTCATTTCGGGAAAACAAACTTCTATGCCAGTATAACTGCTAACGCAAACAACGTAGACAAAACCCTCCTTCCTTACATGCTCACCCTCATGGCAACAGAAGAGAAGCTTTCAGAAGCCACAAACCAGAGGTAGAGATCCATCACTCATTTCTTGGAGAATTTGCTTACGGGGGTGTGTGTGTGTGTGTGTGTGTTTCAAATATGTATGAAAACAAGGCTGAGTCTTCTTAATATAGAATGCTACCAAATTGAAAAAAAATAAAAAGAATGAAAGTAAAGCTACAATTTTGAAGAAAAGACTGGACAGTCACTTGTCTGAAATGTTATAGGATCTCCTGCGCTTCAGATGTATTGCTCTTGGCTGCATGATTGGAGATGACACCTAGGATCGAGGAAGACTGAGGATCCAGGAATCCTCTTTTGTTTTTAAAATTATTGTTTCAATTTTACCTTTCTTATGCTGCTCGTTGACTGCAGTTAAGATTTGATTGAGTGGGATCCAATCGAATTTAACCGGGAACCCAATCAATTAACCTGAAGTTAACTGACGTCCCTCATGTGATAATACAAATTAGAAATGCCACCCTTGATTTTCAAAAATACCGACAAGGAGAGCTTCAATATTTATTGCCCTCAATATCTGAAAGCAACGCTAACACATTGAGAAGGATAACTGCTTTCCACAACTGCCAAATCCCAACACTTTTTGGAAATTATCCTTGATATCAATCTTGGATTCGAGGCACTTACTACTCTTAGTTCTTTTGAGGGAGCACCGCTGGTTAGGGCAATATGTGAGGGGCTGCCAGAGAGAGAAAGAGGTCTAGCTATTTTCCAATGTACCCGAAGGCCAGACAAGGAATAAGGGATGGAAACTGATCAAGGAGAGATTCAACCTGGAAATAAGGAGAAATTTTCTGACAGTGAAAACGATCAACCAATGGAACAGAAGTTGCCTTCAGAAGTTGTGGGAGCTTCATCACTGGAGGCTTTCAAGAAGAGACTGGCCTATCATTTGTCAGGTGAAAGAACCAATGTTAACTTGGGTTAGAAATTTTGGCTATACCATAAATCTGGATCAATGGCAGCAAATCTGGGATAGGAATAAAAATATTACTTTAGCCACATCCTATAAAGAAAACCTTTTTAAGATGTTCTACAGATGGCGCCTCAATACCTACCAGATTAGCTAAAATGTATAGTTCTCAATCATCAATATGTTTGAAAGAACGGGGCGCTTATTATCACATGTGGTGGGAGTGCAAGAAAATACAAGAATTTTGGCACAAAATTTGGCAATGGTTAGAGGAAATGTTAAACCTAAAAATAAATTTTACACCAGAAATGTTCCTATTAGGAATAATAAATGAGAATTTCAGAAAAGCAGATATATATCTAATTATTCATGTTATCACAGCTGCAAGATTATCAATTGCCCAAACATGGAAGTTAAAAGGAATACCGAATGATGAAGTAATAATAGAAAAAAATTTCAGTGCGCCGAGTGAGATAGCCTGACGTTAGAACTGAAGGAGCGAGATACTTCAGAATTCTATGAAATATGGAAAAAAAGTTATAATTGGAGGGATATGAAAGGAAGCTTAAAAAAATGTGAAATAGAATTTAAGAAAGAATTTACAAAAATGTCTAAGATAGAAACGGACACAAAGATTTATAATGTATATAATGTGTGTGTATATATATCCCAACCAGGCACCCATATGAAACCTAGCTTCCGAACAAATGATAGCCATTCATTTACTCAGAGTCAAGCCGCACTAAAAGCCTCCAATACAGGAACACAATGTTGCCAGCCTATCAAGACAAAAAAAGCCACAAAACAGACAAAAGATATTAGAAACACAAATCAAGTAGAACACAGCAAACTCCAAGAACAATAAACACAGACCAAGACTCCCAACCAATCAGGATGTAAAAAAAACCATCCTGGGACAGCAATAGGCTAGCCCCAAATTTAAAACTAACAGCTGTGATAGCCTGACCCACATACAAACTCTATACAAAAGCCTGATAATGGCAGATGAGATTCTGCTGAAACTTTGCTACAACTTTAAAAGCACTACAATGACGTGGGATAATACCCGAAGGAAGCTGAACTGCATTCATGGAAGTACCCGCGAAAACTTAAGAAAACACACATATACATATACATATACATATATCTATATCTGTATATATGTATATAAATGTTAATACTGTTTGATGACATAAGCCATTTGTCAAAATATGACCATTTTTCACACTTACGGCTGTTGTAGTATTCCTTATGGTCACGTGATCAAATTTGAAATTCTGGGCAAGTGATTCATATTTTTGACGGTTGCCGTGTCCTGGAATCATGGGATCAGCTTTTGCAAACCTCGGACAAGCCAAGTCAATGGGGAACCCAGATTCATTTAACTTAACCACATCACTAACTTAATAATGCAATGATCCACCTGACAACTGTGGCAAGAAAAGTTGTAAAACTCACTTAGTAGATGTTTCACTCAGCAACATAAATTTGGGGCTCCATTGTGGCCATAAATCAATGACTTCCTGTATTTACCATTTTGGTGATTGCTATTATTCCGTTTTTTTAATTGTCAGCTCCCCAAAGCCACGTCTATAAGATGGCCAGGTGAATTTATAATATAATAGGATATTAATATATGAAAATAAATAAGTCCAACTACCTGTGTCCATCATGCATTTCTGGGCAAATTGAAAGTAGCTCCTTATTGATTGATGCAAGGTTTTTTTTCTTTCAATGGCCATCCATTTAACCCAGGGGTCTTCAAACTTGACAGCTTGAAGACTTGTGGACTTCAACTCCCAGAATTCCTGCTCCAGTCCTGTTAGCTCAGGAATTCTGGGAATTGAAGTCCACAAATCTTAAACTTGCCAAGTTTGAAGACCTGTAATTTAACCAGTGAAACACCGGGCTGCAAACAAATCTAAAAAAACATAGTACACAACATGTATCGGTTTATAAAAACAAAGTCAAGGTACCCTAACCACATTTCTCATTGACAACATATTCACCCACCCACATCCCAGATCTCTGTTTGCATCCCAGCCCCAGGTTCTTTACCACAAGACAAGCATCACTCTGGCATTAAATTTAATGCCAGAAGACTTACAGATCAAAATGATTTAATTATTCACCTCGACATAGCTCAATTACTGCAACATTTGTTTTCAGTACTTTCACATGCTCAAAAACATTTCATTTTCTAGCTCCAATCCTGCAAGGGTGGGTAAAAGTCATTTAAACAAACTACGAAATTATAACTTTTTAAATAATATCATTTAAAAACATGGATCCTGCTCAAGGATATATTCATGGCCATAGAGCCAAGTAAATGACGATTTTGCATTAGAATTATGTGACCTGATATAACAATTCCTTCTTGCATAAAAGATCTGCTGCCTACCAAGATGAATTTTATAAGCTCACATTTTTCTCTTGACCTTCCATAATATTGAAATACATATTATGTAAGAAGACTTCCACAAATTCATCAAATGTTTGCTTTCCGCAAAGCGAATGTGTAAATCAGTACAGTAGACTACAGCACAGTAGCCTGGAATGAGATAATATTCTGCAGGATTTCCCAAAACAGAAACCAGTAGTGGGTGGAATACTAAGGGCTTTCTTCTCCTCCTCACAGCTAAAAGAAAAGAACATTTCATTTCCACGCAAGCATGAAAATGCTGAGCAGCAAATGATTAACTACTACAAATCTAGTCAAACAAATTAAAAGGGCATAAAGCCATGGCTGGTTCATTGGCTGACTGGTTAGCCAATATTATAACCAGCTACATAAAATTATATTTTATATAAAAAATTATATAGAAAATTACATAGAAAATTATAACCAGCCACATAAGCAAAGAAATCCAACAGACGATCATCCCAAGAGAAAAATCTTCCAGATGCCCCAAACTATACGGCCTCCCAAAAATACACAAAGAAGGCATATCTCTCAGACCCATAGTCAGCTCCAAAGGAGCACCAATCCAAAACCTAGCTAAACACTTAGCAAAACAACTACAGCCCCATGCTGAAACCGCAGCTTCATATGTACAAAACTCATACCACTTCTTAGAAATGATCAAAGATCTACATGCGGAACAAGAAGACTTGCTTGTAAGTTTCGATGTGGTTTCACTATTCACTCAAGTCCTGATAAAAGAAACTCTTGAAATCATCAAAAATAAATACCAACCAGCTAAACACCTCATGGAACTAACAGAACACTGCTTAACCAACACATATTTCATGTACAAAGAACAAAGATACAAGCAAATTGAAGGAGCCCCTATGGGATCACTACTGTCACCCGTCATTGCAAACCTGTTCATGGAAGAATTCGAATCCAGAGCCCTGGCTAATGCCACCCACAAACCCAAACTATGGTGAAGATACATAGATGACACATTTGTGATTTGGCCCCATGGAAAAGAAAACCTAAACAATTTCCTAACACACCTAAACAGCACACACCCCAAAATCAAGTTCACCATGGAAACGGAAATAAACAAACAACTACCATTCCTAGATGTACTAATCTACAAAAGAACAGATGGCACACTGGGACACACCGTATACCAGAAGAAAACACACACCAACCGCTACCTCAACGCCCAATCCCACCACCACCCAAGCACAGATAAACTCCGTGGCCAAAACACTAATCACCAGAACCAAACGCCTGGCAGACAAGACACATATAAAGACTGAACTATGCACCCTGACTAAAGTACTGACAGCCACGGCTTCCACAAAAACAAAATCACCAGCTTGATTCACAAAAACACACTAAGACATAATAGAGACCTAGAAGATGAACAGATCCATGGAACAGCTGTCCTGCCCTACATAAGAGGTACCACAGACAAAGTCAGTAAGATACTACACAGGCATCACATCAAGACTGCCTTCAAAACAGACAAAAAAATAGCAGCCATCCTTAAAAACCCCAAAGACAAAATTGCCCTGGAAAACCAAGGCATATACGAAGTTCCCTGTGCATCATGCCCGGCCACATACATTGGACAGACCAATAGAAGAATAAGTACCCTCCTAGATGAACACAAAAATGCAGTAAAAAAGCTGGAACACACTTCCTCACTAGTCCAACACATGAAAGCCACAGGTCACAACATCGACTTCAATGGCACCAAAACCCTAGCCACTATAGAAAACCCCAGCCACAGAATCATCAGAGAAGCCATAGAGATTGAAAAAAGACCTGAAAGCATGAATAGAAGAGATGATTCCACCAGACTGTCAATCATTTGGAAGCCTGCACTCTCAAATAGAAAGATCTCCACACCAAAAGCAAGGCAAACACCTGGGCACAAACAGACTTCCTCTGATATCTCCAGCTCAAACACACCCCAACCAGGCACCCAGATGAAACCTAGCTTCCTAACAAATGATAGCCATTCATTTACTTGGAGCCAAGCTGCACTGAAAGCCTCCAATACAGGAACAGAGTGTTGCCAGCCAATCAAAGCCACAAAACAAACAGAAGAAATCAGAAACACCAATCAAACAAACTCCAAGTCCAATAAACACAGACCAAGACTCCCAACCAATCAGGATCGGCTAGCCTCAAATTTAAAACCAACGGCTGTGAGACCCGGACCCACATACAAACTCAATACAGAAGCCTGATGATGGCAGATGAGATTCTGCTGAAATGTTGCTACAACTTTAAAAGCACTGCAGTGACATGGGATAATACCTGAAGGAAGCTGAACAGCACACACACACACACACACACACACACACACACACACACACATAGATATATATAGATATCTAGATATCTAGAGATATAGATATCTATATCTATATCTATATCTATATCTAATCTATATCTAATCTATATCTAATCTATATCTAATCTATATCTATATCTAATCTATATCTAATCTATATCTATATCTATATCTATATCTATATCTAATCTATATCTAATCTAATCTAATCTAATCTAATCTAATCTAATCTAATCTAATCTAATCTAATCTATACCTATATCTATCTATCTATCTATCTATCTATCTATCTATCTATCTATCTATATTTGTCGATGCCAATGCACTGTTAAAAATATGAATGAGATTTGTAAATTTGTGGGAAAATATAATAAAAATCTATTTAAAAAATAAATAAAAAGGCATAAAACCATGGCTGGTTCATTGGCTGACTGTCTTAGAAACGACCATCAAGATTTTTTTTTTTTTTGTTCCCCAACTGGACAAAGTGTGAAGGGATCTGTGCTTTTACAAAACCACCACACTCACCCCAAGGATGTATTTCTGGTCTGGGACTACACCAATTGTGTCAGCTAATCAAAAAGATCCAAGTTGATTTTTGACTCAAATACATGACGAAGGACCCATGTCCATGAACAAAATGATTGTGGAGAAGTTATTCAAGGACCAGGTTCACCAGCTGACCTGCCCTGCCTAGGTAGAGGTGATTCTAAACTGAAGGAGTACTGGTGGTCAAGGATGGAAGCTTCCATAGATCTTGTCAGAAGTGGTGTGTAGGTTTTGTTGTTGTTGTTTTTTTAAAAAAACACATCTTTCTGTTTTTAACAAGAGTAATATATACAAGAATACTTGTTTGCTACAGTGGTGGGATTAAAAAATTTTTTACTACTGGTTCTGTGGACGTGGCTTGGTGGATGTGGTTTGGTGGGCATGGCAGGGGAAGGAATACTGCAAAATCTCCATTCCCTCCCCATCCCACTAACCAGCTTTCCAGCTCCGTTCTCCTGTGCAGAGCAACAAAAGAAGACCCAACTGATCAACTGGGACTCGATGGGAGGCAGATAATAGATGGGGGTGGGGCCAGTCAGAGGTGGGATTTGCTGGTTCTCTGAACTTCTCAAAATTTCCACTACTGGTTCTCCAGAACTGGTCAGAACCGGCTGAATACCAACCTCTCTGGTTTGCTAACCAAATGTCTATGCAAATTCCTCAGTCATCCAGGTCATGGCTGCCCCACACGTGCTTTTCCAAGAGGCAACTGAGCTTTCATTTTTTTTTTTCCTTGAAGACCTTTTGCTTCTCATCCAAAAGCTTCTTCAGAACTGAGAAGGAAGGTCTCCAAGGAAGAACAAAAGAAGTCCAGTTGCCTCTTGAAAAGTACCTATGCAATAACCCAGGTATTATTCCTACTAACAAGCTATACAGCCACTTGAACAAAACTTTTTATCACCCATCCTCTTCCCCAGAAGACTGTTGAGATCTTGAAATCTCAGATGTGGAGACCCCAGATGCATTTCCGGTTTAATATCCCACTAGCCAAATATTCCCCATGTCTTCCAAGGCTTTGCTCAGAATCTCTTTGCCAAATGGCCTGTTCTTTTCACAGAAACACAGGAATTGTACTTATTTGGAAGGAATGTTAGGGCCCTTTACAGGAAAAGGCAGCCCTGATTTTTTTTTTTATCAAAAAAAATCCACCCTGGATATTACTACACACATTTGCCGCCCATGTGGATTCTTTAGAAAAACAGTTAAGTGAAAACAGCCCCATTCACTTAGCCAAAAAAAAAAAAAAAATGCTTTTAAGACTTTTAACTTCCGTCTCGTTTATTCCTTAGCAGATCAGGTATAAGTTGATGTTGGGTACCTGGGCATCACCTGGGCATTCCTTACAAGACAATAGAGATGCAGTCATCTCAGAGGTAAAGTAAGCTCCTTCCTGGCATAGTTACCACTAATTTTCTGTCAATAGTCAGCAGAGGTAGCCTGCAGTACAGCACTCTAACCACAGCGGCTCTTCTTTTCTTATTCAATTTCTATTCCTATTCCTTTTTTAAAAAAAAAAATTAAACTTTATTGAACATGAAAAATGAATAAATACAAAATTCAATACAACTCGTTAAAATGAAAAAATACTATAAACATTACAAATCAATTTGATGATGCTTATATACCCATTATTGTTCCAATGCATATTTCCTATTCCTGGTTATTTTTCAAGTATTATCCTTTTTAAACTCTTCCTTCCTTCCTTATTTATTTACTCTCTTATCTCTATCATTTATACATTTGCAGTAGTTTTCCCAAACTGTATAGTGCTTTGAGTCTTCCTTTTCCAATTCCTAATCCTATTCCATTCCATTCTATTTTTTTTTTTCTCAATTTTGGACTTTTCAGTTTTAGTAATGCGACTTAGTAAAATGAGGGAGACTACAAATAGGACCAGCATTGATGGCCATGCTCAGGAACAAAACTAAAAATGAACTTTATTAACCAACTTAGTAAGTTTATTGTACAGTTTACTATCAGTTTGCATTTTCTTTAAAATGAGTCATGTAACAAACTTGCTGTTGATAAACTAATGTTTCCACTTGGATACTATTTCAACCTTTTCCCTTGAAGATACTTGTGGAGAAGACACTAAGGTTTGGCTCTGTAAGTATTGGCTAAGATCAAACTGGATTAGGAATACAATATAAATCAACTGTAAGAGATGTTCACTTGGCCAGACTCACTGCTTGTTTTCTTAATCACTCCAGGTTGTTATCAGGAGTTTTCTTTAAATAATAAAATTATTGTTATTTCAATTCCTGGAATCGTTTCTCAGATGAAAGCAAGCCTCTCAGGTTTTGTTTTATTTTTCATTCAAGTTGAGCATTGAAGTCCCAATGCCATCTTTTTTTATTTACTTATTTACTTATTTTGTCAAACAATTATTAGATAACAGGTATAAATATAAACATGGTTATAAATACGTGAAATGGATACAAATAAGAAAAAAAGAAACGACAGGGGCAGTAGACACGATTGGTGTGCTTATGCACATCCCCTACAGACCTCTTAGGAAAGGGGTGAAGTCAATAGTAGACAATCTAATGTTGAAGATTTTGGGGCTTGGGGAAGAAACCACAGAGTCAGGTAGAGTATTCTTGTGACTACTCTGTTGCTGAAGTTGCATTTCCTGCAATCAAGTTTACCTTGACTTTGTATCTATTGTGTGCTCTAGTATTGTTTTGGTTGAAGCTGAAGTATTCATTGATAGCTAGGACATTGCAATATATAATTTTATACACTATACTTAGATCGAACTGAAGGCGGCGTAGTTCTAGGCTGTCTAGGTCTAGAATTTGAAGTCTGGTGGCATAAGGTCTTCTGCAACGAGTAGAGGAGCAGAGAACTCTTCTTGTGAAATATTTCTGGACTTTCTCAATTGTATTAATATCAGATATGTAATGCAGGTTCCAGACTGATGAGCTGTATTCAAGTATTGGTCTAGCAAATGTTGTATTGCTCTAGTTAGTAGAGTGATATTACTGGAGAAAAAGCTACGCAGGATTAGGTTAACAACTCTTCATGCCTTTTTGGCTGTGTAGTTACAGTGGGCTCTAGCACTTAGATCATTAGAGATGAGCACTCCAAGGTCCTTGACGGATTTTGGATCATCAACAAGGTCTTGAATATTCAGCTTGTATTTTATTTTTTTTAATTTTTTGCCAATATGTAAGATAGAGCATTTATTTGTTGAGATTTGAAGTTGTCTTTTGTTTGACCAAAATTTCTTATATCCCACCTCAGGAATCCTGGTGTTTTGAAGGTTTTTGAGCAATAAGGCCCACTTTTCTAGCAATCACATCCCAGGATCTTCTTCATCATCACTGTCATTTAACAATCCCATAATCCCTTGCAGGGTGGAGTCTGGGTAATTGAATGGAGCTAGTAGAGTGTTTTAATGGCCAGATGCCCTTCCTGTCTCCAATGCGGAGTTTTGCTTGGCAGATATATTCTCATTGTGCCCAGAGAGAGAATAATCTGCTTCTATCTAGGATTGGACTCACAGCCTCCTGATTCTGAGATGAGAGCTCCACCTCTAGGCCACCACAGGAAGATAAGGTTAAAATGGCAGCAAAGATAGTGTGATATTAAACCATCAAGATATATATAAAAGCAGGCAGATCACACTAGTATGGCCCCATCTGGACTTTCTTTTAAACATATCCTGTAGACCTGTAAACATACTTCTAGAGTGTAAATCAAGTATCCTACACACTCAGACACAAAAGAGGAGCTATATATCTCAGACTAGACTTGTTCAACCTTCTGAAATTCTTGTGAGCAAATTCCAGTAACTTGAACAAGAATGACATAAGAAGACTACTGTATTCTGATTAAATACATCTTGGGAGACTTCACAATGGTGGAAAGACCTCCTAATATCTACCTGCTGATATATACCTGAGGCCTCATCTTGCCTCAGATTAAAGTTAGCTGAAGATGTTCAAAGTTACTCCTAAAACACACTTGGAGATTACGTTGGCCTGTTCACTCTTCTTTCTATAATGTGGAGAAAACAGAGACACGAGGCATAATTTATGCAACTTTGTTCTTCCCAGAGAGCATGTGAATTCTATTTTCCTCCTATCATTTGGTCAGTAAATACCCTTGATACTTTGAGATTCAGAAAACTAAGCTATTTGTCTCAAAACTACCATTCAACTTATTTTACCTTCCCATCATTTGACGTAAGTGTAACCAATTAACCCCCTGATCAGAACTACTCATGGTACCATTTTGCTCTGGTCAATTGTCATTTTTGTCTTTGAAGTAAAGATAGTTGGGAGAATCAGATATTGCACTGTAGTTGAAAGGAGAGCAGGGTCATCTTCAGTTCTGGTACAACCAATTTCATCAAGTTTTCTTTCTCCCCCAAATATCAATCTATACCCCACAGAACAGGGCGAGAAAAAAGGAAGGCTCCTTCACCAGCTGAGAAACCAACAGTTTTGGGTCTTTCTCCTGTTTCAAATCATGCTTGTATCAGTTTATTCTGTACACACATTAATAAAAAAGCCTTTGGCTATTTCACAGCTGGATAACCTCTGGTCATTCTAAGGCTTATATAATCTTAAATCCTGGTGCCAGAGTTTCCTTGTTTTTCTTCTTGTAATTTAGGGAAGCTCTTTTTCCTTGTGTGCCATATGTATTTTAGATTGTGAGACTGAAGGGAGAAACTATTGTATAAAAATATCAGGAGGTTTTCAAGGGAATAAATCCCAAGAGAAGTTAAATCCCCACAGGACACACAACACCTGCAACAGGAAATTCGTTCTACCTGTTCCTTTTCACCTGTCAAGATTCCTTCACCTCAGGATTTCCAGGGCTGCATTTCCCCAGAACTACTGCCATTTTAATATGAAATACATTTCATCTTACTGTTCAATCCCATCTCCTTTCTAGATTTACAGCACAAGGAGAAAAGAGGAAATAGATGGTTTGTTCATTTTTCTCTCATTCTAGAAACCACACAAGAGAGATTTTGTGGCTGACAAAAAGGGACAGAAGAGGCACTTTTTGACTCCAGCACAGCAGCAGAAGAGGTTTTTGTGGTATGGAATTCTTGTTCGCTCACAAATTCTTGGACTAAAGATAAAAAGAACATATAAATGTGGAGCACCTGGATTACTTTTCGAGTTATTTGATTTAAATGTGGCTTTCTTTTTCACTGACTTAAAGGGAAATGAAGAGGAAAAAAACTTCCAGAAAATTAGAATACTTCTGTGTTTATTGTAGCAAAATTGGCAGTGAACATTTAATAGTAGATAAGACCATGTAAGAAAACTGTCAAAATCCTTCCTGAATGCCAATGGAATAAATCAGAATTTGCTCTTCAGCCTTCAAGTCCAAATTATCCTAAGGATTCTACACTTGATTTCTGTTTTTTATTCTTTTTCTGGCTGCGTTACCCAAAATGACTCATTCGGCCTTATGAGACACAAAGCTACTTGGGAAAAACACTTTTGTCAGTTTTCCCCTAAATTACAAGTTAAGGTGCATTGTGTAACCTTCCTTCGGCTTTTTAAAACAGAGGCATTTTGGGGAGTTTGCAAAATGTGGAACGATGCATGAAAAAGACCAAAAGTGGTGTTGCAAACTGTACCCGGAGAACTCAGGCGATAAGGAACTGCAGAGCCCAGCTGAAGCCATTCAACCTTAGAGAAAGAAGGATCTTTAGTGACCACTAGTGGCAAGCAAGCCTGCTCTCTCCGATTTAAAACAAGGTTAGAATTTAACTTAAAATCACTCGTGGTTATGCTACTTTTATGTTATTTCTGACTTAAGCATCAAACTGAAATTAAAATATACTTCAAAGCCCCATCCCTGTTTCAGGTTTCAAGTCTTGAATTCTGGTGTTCCTCAACCTAACATATGTGGATTTCAATTGCCAGGATTCCAAAGCCAGCATGGGAAATTCTGAGAGTTGGAAGTCCCTGTATGTTAAAGTTGCCAACGTTGAAGAACACTGCCCTGTACAGTATGTTGAACAGTCAAACTTGTCTTCCCCTACTCCTTCTCTTTAAATAGGCATGTATCTGCCAGTAGAAAGAGGACTCCAGCAGAAGGCTACTCAGATGCATCCTATTCAAGACCAATTCTGTTGACCTCCTGTCCTGCGACGGTTGGCTTGTTTTCAGAATTGCCCAAAGCTCAGACCTCAGACCTCAGAAATCTGGGGTTTCAGCCAACTGATTTCTTTTTACAGAGAAGCACAATCAGATCGGCTAAAAAGCCAAGAATGTCTTTTAAGTGATGTCTTCTAAGTGACCCTTTTGATTGCATATTATGAAAGCACTGATTGTCCTCTGATGCAGAAATCCCACCTCCTTTTAGAAGAAGACACGATCAACACTTTGACGGTTTACATTGCAGTCATTCACAAGGGTGGTGTTGGGGACACAAAAGTTGCAAGAGGGTCTTGAGTATAAGTCAAAGATGCCAACACAAAATGGTTAACAGGGTAGGGAGAGCTGGTTGTGTGATGCACGTTTTTTAGAAGCACACATGGCCCTCGCTACCCTGATGGATTTTCTTTGGCCCCCATTTTTTGCCTGTGGGGATGAGAGATCACGTCCAGGGAGGAATTGAAAAGCAATATTATCTGTCTATCTTCTTCCTTGACTTTTAGAAGAATTCTCACTATCTCACAAGCAAAAAAGTAAGACATGTTCCAGTTCCCAAAGAAAGCAGACATAAGTGAATAAAGGTGGCCGAACATATGTTTGGACTAATAATAATCAGAAGAGTAGAAGGCCTTGACAGGTGCCAAGGGCACAGTGCCAGAATATATAGTGGTGTCCTCAGCGGCTATTCTGCAAGCCCAACTCTTGAGTTCTTGCTAGCATGGCTCCATGTTTTCTCCTAATTACGAGACTCCCTTGAACCGACCTGGATGACTTACATGTACACTTACTATAACTTTATTACCACATCATGTAGTTTTTCTTGGGGAGGGGGGAGAGAAATGTAGAAATAGTTTGTCACCAGCTATGTTCTTCCATGATATTGTTTCTACTTCCCAGTCCAACTGTACCCTTCGATTTCCTGATGTTCTCCCATCAGAGGACAAACTACGCCTTAAGGTCACTAAGCTGTCAGCTGATGTCATCACAGCAGCTTAATTAAGAAGTCGGTCTCCCTTGGATGGACCTACATTCCTGATGCCTCCTATCTGAGACATTTTTCTCTTGTCCAATGAATGCATCAGAAGTTGTATCTGATAAAAACATAATGCCTGATGTGTGGAGCATGCTAAGGCATTGTTTTATTAAGACCGTGCAACCATGGTTACCTAACTTCTGAGTCAACCTCAAAATCATGAAGCCACATCATATCTTAGCATGATGCTGAGACATAGCAATCCTCCTCCAAATCCCCAATTGCATATTAAGCATTACAGATCTATACACTTTGGAACAAGAATTTCCTGAAAGATATTTATTGCTAGCAGGATAATATTACAGAATCTTAAAATCATGTCAAAGCACTTCTCCAGATCAGCAAATACCTGGCAAAGTGACCCAGTCTTTTTCAGGTTTTCCCCTCTTCCCTGGATAATGTGATGTTAAGCTCCTTCCTGGAATACTCCTTCTCCCTTCCTCCACGCCTCATGTTCTGTTAGACATTTCATCGCGCTGCCAAAGCATCAGCAATTGGTTGGAGCCTAACAGTACAAACCTCCCTTGTTTGATTCAGACATCCTGGTGGATTCTAGAGTTATCAAAACTAGGGAAGCGAACAAGGAACTGACCCCCACAAGAACTCTGGAAGAAGGACTTGATGCCTGTCATCAGGCAGTGCAAAATGCTTTGACCTTGAATGAAACGATGATGTGTCTCCTGGCTGCAGTCTTTCGGGCATCCAGAAATAAATGACCAAGAAGATATTCCCATTTAAAAACACACACAAAAAAACCCCAAAATATTCAGAGAGCGCAATTGGGTTAGCAGCTAATTCTGTCCTCCAACTGTTGGCTGAGTAACACAGAGAGTTTACATAAAGATGTTGAGAAGATGTTTCACTGTTTGCTGAGACACTTGCATAGCTCGGACTAAGGATGATGGCAGACTTCTATTCTCATTAGTTCTTGGATATACTTTGTTTTCAAAAAAGAAAGCAAATTTGAAAAAGACAATTCAGATGATAGATAGCATAAGCTCTCTCTCTCTCCCTCCCTCCTTCTCTCTCTCCATTTCTCTCTCTCTCTCTCTCTCTCTCTCTCTCTCTCTCTCTCTCTCTCTCTCTCTCTCTCTCTCTCTCCCTCTCTTTCTCTCTCTTCACCCTCTTTGTGGCCCAGGGGTGAAAGCAGGTTGAGCTCAAAACATCATTGTTCCAGTTTTACGTTGAGTTCAGAACCCTGGAAGCGTCACCTTTGAAGAAACGCCAAACCAGCATGTTGAATATTTTCTTATTCTAACGGAATACTTCCAAGGCTAAAAGTAAACCCGTTTTGTCTTTTGCACACACTTCATCCGAACACAAGCAGCTGTCAAAGAGGCACAAGAGCCCTTGCCCAGGACAATGGAGCATCATCCTCTGTTCTGAAGTACCAGGGCTCTATGAGTGATTCAGGGGTATTTAGCAGCCAAATTCCAGACATGAGATTTATAAGCTTGAAAATGTTCTAGCTGACATTTGCAGCTGTTACAAGGCACGTTTCCAGGATCTGCTCTTGAGACCCGTTTCTCATACGCCAAAAAGTGGTAATTGTGCTTTAGAAACAACCCCAATCGGAGTATTTATCAGATGTGATCAGCAAAGAACGAGAGAGGGATGAGAGCAGGTTGTAAGTGCCAATTAAAATTTTCAACACCATTAGTTGTTATGCAAGCACATTTTAATTCAAAAAGTTAAGGAGATACAGATATCATCCAAAGATGAAACAATGTGAGACTGGGAAAATAAAACCCACAAGACCTTGTTAATATTCCATTTCATTACAAGTGTCAAGGAGGGTCCAAAAATGGAGGTGAACTAACACTCTCTGTGTCATTTTCATAGGACACTTCCCCTACAAGTGTGCATTTGTACAAATATGTATTTTCTCGCAAAACAAGTACTTTAAAACACATTGGAGTGGTCCAAGTTTTGGAAAACTGCTGAATTTCAATAAAAGCTCTACTTGTGTAAACCAATAGGCAGAGATCAAGCCAATTCCTATCAAAAATGTTTAGAATTGGTTCTTATTTATACTAATTTTCCTCATTTTATATTTATGTATTTATCCTCTTTTTACACGGCAACACCACTGACAGCATCAAACACAGAATTAAAAAGTGTACAACAAACATTTGAGCTAAAAAGCAAACCAACAAACCACTAGCTTCCGTAGAATAGCTCAACAAGCCATTAAGATCAACTTTCCAAGCTGATCATCCTTACAAACTACCAAGCACATTAGAAGACTCATCAAACAATGTTTCTTCCCAAGACTAATGCTGCAGGATATGGCATCATCAATTGTGTCTACAAAACCATGGACTGGTTGGCCAAAAGTTTACTTATGTATTCATTCATTCATTCAGTCACTCACTCACTCACTCATTCATTCATAAAAATTTTGAGCTACCCATCTTGCCACACTGTAACTTTGGGTGCCTGACAATATCAAAAGATAAAACTATATAATTTATTATAATGGGGGCAATGCTTCAAAATTCTGCTTACCCCCCCCCACCCCCCACCCCCACTGGAAGCCAGTTAACAAACTGTGTCTACAATGACAAAACCAGGTGTAACTGAGAAAAAAATTTCGCCTGACACCATTTCTTTAATCTGAGGTCTTTGGAAGTGTTAGACTACACTTCCCATGCTGGGACTGACACACAAAACATCTGGAGAGCAGTTGGAAAGCAACAATTTGCAAAGGTTGGAGACCTCCCAAGTGAGTGAAGGTGAGGGAAAGAAACCCCAAAATGAGTGTGGCTTTTAATTAGATGAGACACAATCGAAAGTAAACTTTCATTGTGGGATTCCTTTGGTCATGTGTTCAGGAATGACTGTTGTAAAACTTCAATTATAAATTCTTGTGGAGGAGGAAAATGTTACCCACTAATTATTCCAAATAACTAAAGGGGACATTTCCTATAACTTATCTATTATTTTTTTTTAAGTTGAAGGATACCTGCATGACATACTTCAAGTAGCTACTGAATTTGGTTATCAAAAGCATTTTGTTTACTCTTCACCAGACATGAAAAATCTCTTTAATGTATAAACCAGGGGCACACTATCTTTGGAACATCTCTCAGAGCAATGAACATTTTTGCTATTATCATAAAATGCTTCAATGCACAATAGGTTAAATTCATGCTTGATTTAACCAGAGAGTTCATTTCATTTTTTTTCCCCCTACCTGGAAATCTCACATTCTTAACAGGGCAGGGCCAAACGTTTGGGAGATGCTTCAGAGAGCACAAAACTTGCAGGACAGCCTTGAAGACTGTCCTAGATTACTTGGACTTATAGAACACAGGATCCTAAAATAACCGTGCAATAGAGACCAACACTGAAGGCTTCTAAAGCAGATATGGAGCCTCTGCAAGCCACCTGGCTCTTTTGTGGCAGAGATCTCCTTCCTTTGCCTCGGTGGGTTTTGCACAGCTCTGCCTCTCAAGGAAAGCTAAGTGACTTTTGTTTTCTTTGGGCATGAAAATAAAGCCAATAGAAATGCACTCCCCCCCCCCCCCCAAAAAAAAAAAGCAACCCAATAAGCCATTTTTCTCATCCTGTTTATCACTTAGATGAGAGAATAAAGGGGAGCTTACCAAATTTGCAGATGATAGCTAGCAGAATAGCTACCCTCCTGGAAGCTAGGCTCAAGATCCAGATGGATTTTGACCAGTGGTGGCATTCAAAATGTTTTACTGCTGGTTCTGTGGGTGTGGCTTGGTAGGCGTGGCAGGGGAAGGATACTGCAAAATCCCCATTCCCTCCCCACCCCACTAACCTGCTTTCCAGCTCCGTTCTCCTGAGCAGGGCAACACAAGAAGACCCAGCCGATCAGCTGGAGGCGGGGCCAGTCAGAGATGGTATTTGCCATTTCTCCAAAGTACTCAAAATTTCCACTCGTGGTTCTCCAGAACTGGTAAGAACCTGCTGAATACCACCTCTGATCTTGACAGACTAGAACACTGGGCTGTATCTCACAAAATGAAATTCAATGTACAGAAAAGTAAAATCTTACACTAGGCAAGAAAAACCAAAAGGACACACATAGACCAGGTGAAATCAGGCTTAAGAACAGTAACTTGAGAGGGATCTTGGAGTCTCAGTGGACAACTAATTAAATATGAGTCAACACTGTGCAGCGGCAGCAAAAAAAAAGCTCTTGCAATCCTAAGCTGCCTTAACAGAGGGATACAATCAAGATCAAGGGAGTGATAGAGTGATACTAATATTACTCTATAAAGCCTTAGTAAGGCCACACTTAGAATATTGCATCCAGTTTGGGTCACCACACTACAAAAAAGATGTTGAGACTCTAGAAAGAGTTCAAAGAAGAGCAACCAGGATGATTAGGGGACTGGAGACTAAAAGATATGAAGAACAGTTATAGGAACTGGGCCTGGCTTGTCTGGGGAAGAGAAGGACCAGGGGAGACATGATAGCAGCTTTCCAATATTTGAAGGGCTGCCACAGAGAGGAGGGAGTCAAGCTATTTTCCAAGGCATCTGAAAGCCAGACAAGGAATAACAGATGGAAAACTGAATCAGGAGAGATTCGACCTGGAAATAAGGAGAAACTTTTTGACAGTGAGAACAATCAACCCATGGAACAGAAGTTGCCTTCAGAAGTTGTAGGAGCATCATCACTTGAGATTTGCAAGGAGATTAGACTGCCATTTGTCAGAAATTGTGTAGGGTCTCTTGCTTGGGTAGGGGGGTTAGACTAGATGACCTACAAAATCCCTTCCCACTCTGTTAATCCTTTCAAATCTTTCACAGTACTCCTTGTCTCCAACTGCTGCTTATCAACAATTCCATTGTAATTCACTCACAATGAGATAGGTGGTGTATAAATTTAATCAATCAATCAATCAATCAATAAATCGCCAAGCAACCAACCAACTTTGGGTATGATAACTGCCTTCTGCAAACAGCTACAGAGATAATTTCTGGTATAGATTAAATGCGAGCCAGTGGATGGTGTCTGGATTGTTATCATGACTCATCAATTAAAACTTATTTGGCCAACAATATTTGCTTAGGTCTATGAAAGAAAACTGGACAATATGGCTTAAATTGGCAAAACACTTCTTGGTCTACAGAGAAACCCAAATTCACCACTGAAATGACTGAATCAAAACATTTGTAACCTGTCATACTTTTCATTTTAGCCTTAAGCATGAATGTTTTAAAGTACACAAAGTAAACACTTTGGTTCAGCATCTGTTGAAACTCGACACCCGGAAAAAATACGGCATACTGCACTTAATTCTCCGGGGAAAGGCTGAAGGCAAATGAGGTCCAGGCAGAAGAAAAACATCATGACTTCAAAATCTAAGGGACCGGTTTGGACAAAACCCAACAGGGCTTTTTTCGTGTGGCGGTTGATAAAAATAGGATCGCCAACATGATCGCCAATATCCGATGATGGGTATCACACAAGAAGAAGAAGATCTGTTGAAAGTCTGATGATTTATTAGAAGCTTCAATACAGCTTAAGAGTTTCATGGTGTCAGAGTATATTCATGAACTGGAATAGAGATGAGTAACAAGGTCAGCCAATAAGAGCTGAATTGAGGGCTAAAACTAAAAGGGCACATCTGTTCTATGCTCAGCTCTAAAGTGAAAGAGAAACTAGCTTGCTTTCTTGTCTGCTGAAGTTGAGTTGCTGTTCTGCTCTGAACTGTAACATGTCTGCTTCTGTTTGAGTTTGCTCCATATTGGAGAAATCTACAACTGGTATTGTAAAGTTTACTTTGTATTTATAAAGAAGTTCAATGAAGCTCCAGCCATCTGTGCTTACTTTTCTGGTGCTGAATTTTACGTTGCAGTTCTGAACACGTGGTAATTTTGGGTGGACATAGAAAGCATCGCAAACAGCATCATGATTAGTAATAGTAAAGATGATGAAACTAACCTTATTAGGTTATTACTTTAGAGCAGGTTTCTACAATTCCTCTGTGAGCAGCCGAGAATGTTGGGACTTGTTGTTTTGAAAGAAACTGCTAGTCCTCAGCTTCCAACCACAAGTGAGCCCAACATTTATGTTGTTAAGCAAGACAGTAGCTACATGAGTTTTGCCCCATTTTGCGATCTTTCCTGCCACCATCATTAAAGGAATCACTGCAGTTCTTAAGGTACGAACACAGTTGTTAACTGAATTCTCTATTGACTTTGCTGGTCGGGAGGTCACAAAAGGGGAACTCCTAACCCCCAAGATACTGCCTCTGAATTTTAATCTCGTGACCCATGGGGATGCTGTAACAGTTGTTAAGTGTGAAACAGTTGTTAAGTGTCAGCGTTCCAGCAACCCTCCATTCTGCCCAATAACTCTGTGACAGACATCTCTGAAAAGTTCCTTTTATTTGGATAATAACTGGCACAACTGGGGAGTCCCAAATCTGAGCTTCCTTACAATAAGTAAAAACTACAAAATCCATCCCCTGCACCCATCATCACATCACATGCCCCAATCACCATCGACCCCAAGTTAAGACTTCTTCTCACTTATGCCCAACACAACCTGACCTTGAATCAGAAAAAGAATGTTATTATGGCTAACTAGATATACTCTACTACATTCCCCCCCTCCCACTTTCCCAGGCTCAATTGTGGCAGCGTGAGAGCATCAGATCTCAACATGGCTTCCAAAGCTGACAACTTTTTTTCAGGGCAGCTGTAACTTTGAATGGTCACTAAATGAACTGTTGTAAGTTGAAGACTGCCTGTGCTCCAGGGGTGAAAAGTTGGTTCAGCCGAACCGGTAGTAAAAAATGCTCTAACGATCAACTGAGAGGAGAAAGAAGAGAAAGAAGAGAAAAGTGCAGGATTGGCCCTCCTACCCGCCCCTGTGCTTTTCTGTTCTTTATCCTCTCGGCTGATTGGCACGGCAGAGCCTCAGCTGGCATTTGGAAAGCTGCGTGTGCGCATCAGGTGCACGATCACCAAATCGGTAGGGAAACTGGTAGAATCCCACCACTGATATATTCCGGGAGAAACCATGACCTCCAATCTATAAAATAAACAACAATTATATATATATTTTAAAAAATGCACCCTCTTAAACAGACAAGCTTTGTTCCACTGGCCTTGTCACAAAATATTTAGCAACTGACCAGGTTCAACAAGAACAGAAGCTGAAAGGATCTTAGTAGCAGGGCAATAATGAGAGATAGAAGCCTGAACTGCTGGCTGCTCTCATCATAAATAACAGAAAAAAGGCTGTATGTTTATTTCTGTGCTTAGTTTGGAACAGGTACTCCATTTTCAGAGAAAGGAAGGTTTCTCAGGGTAACAATGCTGAATATAATAAACACACAACAGCAGACAAATCAAAGTTGGTCAAAGCTGCCCGACAGCCAACTGTTCTGAACTGGGAAGCAACTCTGTGAGTGAAATGACTCAAGAGCTGTCTGTCCAATTTCCTCTTTCATCATCGGGCCATCTGCAGGCTTTGATCAAAAATTGCAGACAGCCTGTAAGATGTTTAGCTAGCTCAGAGGTCTCCAAACTTGGCAACATTAAGCCTTGTGGACTTCAACTCCCAGAATTATCCAGTTAACATAGCTGGCTGGAGAATTCTGGGAGTTAAAGTCCACAAGTCTTAAAGTTGCTAAGTTTGGAGAGCTCTTGAGCTAGAGATCAAGTCCAAGTCCAAAGCCAGGAGTAGCCAAAATAAGAGAGGAAATAAGATTTTGAGGTTATATACTTGAGCTTATCTAGTTTTCCTTGACATTTCAAAGTTAAAAAGAGTCTGTATAAAGCATTTACTTGGAAAATATTTCTGCATAAGAAAGTGGACTTGAGTAAATGAGGTGGCCATTCATTTTAGTAGGATCTCTTAAGACTAGCATCTAGCACCAGTTTAAAATTTTCCTGATATTTAGGAATTTCCAAGACAACTACAAAGCTTTTAGAACTAAGTTGAACTGGGCATGGCTAGTCTAGTGAAGAGAAGGACCAGGAGAGACAGGACAACATCTTCCAATATTTGAAGGGCTATTACAAAGGCACCTGAAGGAATAATGGATGGAAACTGATCATGGAGAGATTCAGCCTCGAAATGAGATATTTTCTCCCAGTGAGAACAACCAACCAATGGAACAGAAGTTGCCTTCAACAGTTGTGGGAGCTTCATCACTGGAAGCGTTCAAGAAGAGACTGGACTGGCATTTTCAGAAATGGTGTAGGGAGGGTCTTCTGCTTGGGCAGGGGGGTGGACTAGATGATCTTAAAGGTCCCTCCCAATCCTGTTAATCTGTTATTTTATCATTAAGTAATGTTATTAGAAAACTAAGTGGACTTAGTTTCTTTAAGAGGATTGTATGGATAATCTCATCAGGAGCAGATTATTGTCTCCAATTTTCCTTTGGTATAATGTACCTTTTACTTTGCTTTATATTGCTTTTTTAATTTATTATTACTATTATGATGATGATTTCTGTCCCTGTTTGGAGCTCTTTGACTGTAAAACAATAAAATAACTTAGTAAGACCAGATTGTTGGGAAGGATGTTCTTTCATTTTTATGTCATTATGATTCTTAGAATTTTATATATATTATCAAAAATCACTTTGGTAGGAATGATCAGCTGTTTATATCTTCTCATTTTATTCAGCACGGATATCGCTAAACATCTGGGTGACCTAGATGCAAATGATATGCAGACTTCATGTTTCATTTTCATTGCACATCCAGCATTTGCAGAATCTGGAGTACATCACAATCCCATTTTCCATTTAATTATAAACAATTATCAAGGTTTGGGGGCTAATTTGCATGGACAAGAACCTCTAGCGTGTCTATCCACTAAACAGCCAGTTTTTAATCAGACTGTCCACAACAAGCAGTTAACAGGACATATTTTCCAAAGGAAGGTAAAGATTATAATGTAACCAACAAGAATGTGCAGCCCAGTAATACTTAACTTGGACATTTATGCCAAACCAAGATAACCTGCTGTACTATTAAGGAAGCACTGAAATTTGAGAAAATAGTATTATTCCAATAGTTAACAAAGGAATGTGCAAACATTTAAAAAATGACTACTGCCACAAATCTATTCCATATATTTATTTTCCCTTAGGAAAGCCTAATCAGCAAATTTGGCTTATGATTTTTTTTTAAAAAGTAACTGAGCCCTTTCCTGCTACATACATATGAAAAATGAAATGTAAATGTTTTTTTTTTCCTAAAAAAATCCTTGGGTTTCTGGGGAATCCAAACCTAAAACGTTGTATTTATGCCAACTAAGCAAAGAGCTTAAAAAGGTAGAAGAGAAAGGACACTCAGATTCTTTGAGAGGTTTATTAGTACTGAAATTATTTATACAGTATAAAATGAACTTCCTGGGTTGCAAACCCTTCCCGCTCCAGAAACTTCCTTCTCATTTAATTTAAATTTGGAAATCCTTCTATGCAAGCCCAACTCTTTGATCATGATGGCTGAGAGCAAATATTTGAAGACATGCGATGGACAATTTATCAGCTTTGGCTGTGAAGGAGTCCCATTCAAACCTGAACTCTTTAGAGGGATGTAACCAATAAAAGTGCCATTTCATCCTCAGTCTCAAACAGAGATTACCCTGGAGGCAATTCCTATCAGAACACAGATTAAATTTCTTATCTAATCAATTAGCAATTGATTTCTAATCAATCTGGAGCTGTTGAGTCAACAAACCCTCTAACATTTCCTTAAATGCGAAGGTTGCCTGGGTGATATCCAATTTCAGAGGATCTTAAGAAGGGTGCCATGTCTGATTCTTAAAGCCTGGGTAGTCCTCAACACAACCATTTGTTTAGTGATCATTCAAAATTCAACAGCACTGATCCCTTTTTGCAACCTTTTGCAATCTTCGTTGACGAGCAAAGTCAACGGGGAAATCCAGATTCACTTAACAAGTTTGCAACTAAGTTAACTGCAGTAATTCACCTAACAACGGAAGTGATCAAGGTTGTAAAATGGGGCAAATCTCACTTAAGTGTCTTGTTTAGCAACAGAAATGTTGGGCTCAATTGGAGTCATAAGTCGAGGACGACTTCAATAGCATGAACCACAGTCTGTCTGATCACTGAGGAAACATCCCTCAGCCCAACCTGGATGGGTTGTTTTTTTTTATATATAAACTTATCTAGTGGGCGAGTAGAAAAGCTCAGCTCATGCAGCTTGGTAGGGTTTCTTCTGTCTTCCATCTCCTCCTTCCCTGCCTTTCATTCTACCTCTTACTTTCTTTTCTCTGACCTTCTCTATCTGCTTGCCCTCCTACAATACTACCACCTTTTACAATACTTGACAACACAGTTTCCACAATAGAGACCTTCAAATTTCTAGGTTCCACTACGTCACATGACCAAAAATGGACACCTAACATCAAAAACGTCATCAAAAAAGCACAACCAAGAATGTTCTTTCTGCACCAACTCAGGAAGCTCAAACTGCCCAAGGAGCTGCTGATCCAGTTCGACAGAGGAATCATTGAGTCTGTCATCTGCACCTCAATCACTGTCTGGTCTGCAACCCAACAGGACAGACACAGACTTCAAAGGATAATTAGGACTACAGAAAAAAATATTACTACCCACCTGCCTTCAGTCGAGGACCTGTATACTGCATGAGTCAAAATGAGGGCTGTGAAACTATTTACAGACCCCTCACATCCTGGACATAAACTATTTTATAAATTATAAATTATATCAAAGCAACGCTATAGAGCCCTGCACACCAGAACAACTAGACACAAGGACAGTTTTTTCCCAAACGCCGCCACTCTGCTAAACAAATAATTCTCTCAACACTGTCCAACTATTTACAAAGTCTGCACTATTTTTACTATTAATCTTCTCATCACTCCTTATCACCCATCCCCTCCCACTTGTGAATGTAGGACTGTAACTTTGTCACTTGTATCCTTACGATTTATATTCAGTTTTCTAGTATGATTTGATTGCTGATTGTACCCTATGACTATCATTAAGTGTTGCACCTGATGATTCTTGACTCTTGACGAATGTATTTTTTTCTTTTTATGTACCCTGAGAGCATTTGCACCAAGACAAATTCCTTGTGTGTCCAATCACATTTGGCCAATAAAGAATTCTATCCTTTTCCCTGCTCTTCTGATGACCTCCCAACACCTAACATTTCTGGAGTTGCCATTATATGAATCAAGCCTTCAAGCTTTTTAGGGGATGATGGGAACTGAAATCCAACAGAACTGAAAGACTGCCAGGTTGAAGAAGACCCACATAGGCAATGTAATGACCTAACCCTAAAAAGAGTTCACAGCGACCAAAAACACCTATTTTGCACAAACAGAAGTACTACAAAACACCATTAGATTCAAGACAGACTGAATGGAAGTGCTGCAAAATTATTGACAAAATCTGCATGGATCAGAGACCAGGAAATGGAGGAGGACGAGAGCCCTAACAATGCCCCAAACTCATCCATAGGCTTCTTTGTTGTTAATGCAACATAAGTATTAAATCCAAAAGGATAAAAAAAATAATAACTATCTTTGAAACACTGAAACAATCATTCTAGATACTATCCTAAGTTACCAGACAGTGAAAAACAGAAGTTTTTCTCGCAACAATTTATAAACAAGCAGCATCTTGCTGAAATAAACTTTAGAGGCATGTATTTAGTCACCATTCTGGCCTGGCTTTAAATCAGGGGTCTCCAACCTTGGCCATTTTAAGACTTGTGAACTTCAACTCCAGCTATGCTGGCTGGAGAATTCTGGGGCTGAAGTCCACAAGTCTTAAAGTGGCCAAGGTTGGAGACTCCAGCTTTAAATACATCCAGAGGTACTTCCCTCCGCCCGCCCCCCCCTGAACATTTTAATATCACTAAAAACTTTTGTCCCCCTGAGAGATTCCATTCCCATGAAGTAGGAAATAGCAATGCAGGTGACGTCAGTTGGCCTTGATTCGAAGTGAAGATTAACCTCATGGAGGAATCAATAAGGCTGAAGTCTCGAGAGAGGGAGTCAGGTGGGTGGGTGGGTATGTGTGTATCCCTTCCTTGTGTTGTCAGTGGAAGTAGTTGGTGTGTTGCTCTTTGTGCACGGTTGTGTCCCACTAAAAAGTAGGCGTAAGGGTGGGTTGCTGAATTGATAGCATCTCCAGCTTTTTAAAACAGACAAGCCTGGTCAAAGACATAAGTTTAAAGACTTGCAGGCACACCTCACGCACTCTGAAAAACTTCTGAATCTGAAGCCAATCTGTTGCATAGCCGTAGGATATAATAAATATTACATCAGGCATATCAGGAGAGACCGTAATACATAGTATTTGCATAAGAAGGGCTATTTATAATTGCCATAGTATCAGATGTGCTACCGTAGCCTCATACAATGCATCCAGGTTAGTCACTGGAGGTATCTCGACACAATTAACTTGTGTGGAATTGCAGGACTGTTAGATTTTCCCAGGGATATGCAATTAAGACATTCATAGCTGAATTCCCCCCACCTTCTTCTTTGGACACATAAACTAAAGCTGAATAAAATAAGTGTCACAAACAGGCTGCAGCTGACACTGAACAGATTTCACTGGGTCCTCAGGCAGCTACTCAACTCACTGATAATCTTCTAAACATTCAACATAGGAACTCTTCCTTATCAAACCTTTGGAAATTGTGGGAGCTTCATCCCTGGAAGCTTTCAAGAAGAGACTGGACTGCCATCTGTCAGAAATGGTGTAGGGTCTCCTGCTTGGGCAGGGTGGGGGGGGGGGGTTGGACTAGATGACCTACAAGGTCCCTTCCAACTCTTATTAATCTGTAATCTGTAAAAATCAATTGCACGGCCCAGAAATACCATTTCCTTCTGCAAAAGTTAACAGGTTTGGTCAAGTGATCAGAAAGACTCTCAGTTCATCCAAGAAGTTCAAAATTGTTACAATGCCTCATGTTCCCTACCCTCAATCTAAGATGAAGATGAAAGAAGTCCACAAAGCTGCAACCGAGAAGAGCATCCAAAGTGGAGTAAAACTATGAAATAAGATGACCTCTCCCATCCCAACTCCTGGTCAGAGAGAAGTCTCTGGTCTTGAAGCCGGTGAAGGAATCTCCCAAGCATCAGCCTACACAACCAGCATCTTTCTCTTTCTGGAGTTTCTCCCTTTGAGCCTGAAGTTCTAAGAAGCTCTCAATGTCAAGCTGGTAGCAAAATGTGCACCTGGAGTTAGAGGAGGAGTAAGACATAACCATTGCTAGGCTTCCAGAGTTCTCTCAACCCTCCCACAAACATTAGCAGAAGAGAGCTTGTGCCTCTGGCTGACAAAAAACTGGAGCCCCAGCCTTTCAAATGGGAAGGAGATCACAGATCACCTGGGATCCCATGTGGTGGTTTGGGAAGAACCCAAGGCTTAAAAATAAATAAATAAATGCTCGGAGACCTTCTCAGGGCTGTGAATAACAATACCACACCTGAACAACCAACTTGACAAAAGAAAAGTGCAATTTTCCACCAAACCACTCAAGAGGATTTATTAAGAGGCTGATCTACAGCATCCCATTAATCTGTTTCTTAACTTCAACAATGTGCTGAGGTATAGATGCTCAGTGAAGGAGACTTCCCTTTACTGGCAATTTTCAGTTGTGTTGCAACAAATAGATAAAACTCTCAGAACACTTTTTTTAATATACCTTTCTCATGACAATAAATGAGGTGGAATGAGAAGCAACATCATGCTGGGATGAGTGGGATGAAAATCCCAGCTCTCCAGACATTTAAGCCTCAATCCAGGAGCTGGCAGAAGACTCAAAGTGTGCAACTCTGCACAATTTGACTCTTCGTTGCAGACAATACAAAGGCCCACATACCCAGGTGAGATTGTCCACTGCAGTAACACAGGCTCTGTGGTGATGGGGGGTGGGGGTGGGGGGCTGAGGTTTAAATTCTAGGTCTTCTCACTTTCTGAGCCATGGCAGGAAATGGACATATGTGGATTGAATGGTTTTCTCTTTCCTGAGAAGGGCATCGCCAGCTTTACTTCTTACTTCTGCCAACCCTACACATCCCTTCGAAATTACCATGAAGAAACATGCAAACACGAATAAAGTAGACCCAGGTTCCATGTCCAATCTCTACTTTTTCAGTTCTTGTACACTTTTTTGTGTTACACGAATGTAGCGCAACAACAACAAAAACAGCAAATTAGAAAAATGGAAATCAAAGGAAGAGAGAAAGATTGCAAAACATCCCCTAATCAGTAAAGGAGAATAGACTGGGTGAAACCAGGCTGAATAGCAGTAACTGTGAGAGGGATCTTGGAGTCTTGGTGGACAACCAGCTAAATAGGAGCCAGCAGTATGCCAAAAAAGCTAATGCAATCCTAAACTGCATGAACAGAGGGACACAATCGAGATCAAGTGAGGTACTGATACCACTCTATAAAGCCTTGGTAAGGCCACACCTAGAATAGTACATCCAATTTTCGGTCACCACTCTATAAAAAAGATGTTGAGACTCTAGAAAGAGTGCAGAGAAGAGCAACCAGAATGATTAGGGGACTGGAGGCTAAAACATATGATGAACAATTGCAGGAACCAGGCATGGGTTAAATCCTCCCTGCCTGACTGGGTGGAACTGATCAGTGTAATAGGGACAAGATGCTCTCCAGGCTAGTCTAATAAAGAAAAGGACCAGGGCAGACATGATAGTAGTCTTCCAATGTTTGAGGTGCTGCCACAGAGAGGAAGGGGTCAAGCTATTTTCCAAAGCACCTGAAGGTCAGACAAGGAATAATGGATGGAAACTGATCAAGCAGAGATTCAACTATGGTAATAAAGAGAAATGTTCTGACACTGAGAACAATGGAACAGAAGTTGCCTTCAGAAGTTGTGGGAGCTTCATCACTGGAAGCTTTCAAGAAGAGACTGGACTGCCATCTATCAGAAATGGTGTAGGGTCTCCTGCTTGGGCAGGGGGTTGGAGTAGATGACATGAAAAGTCCCTTCCAACTCTATTAATCTGTTAAGAAGGACCAAGGGAGTCATGGTAGCAGTCTTCCAATATTTGAGGGGCTGCCACAGAGAGGAAGAAGAGGTCAAGCTGTTTTCTAAAGCGCATGTTGGCCAGACAAGGAATAGCGGATGAAAACTGAACAAGGAGAGATTCAGTCTGGAAATAAGGAAAAAAATTTCTGACAGTGAGAAGAATCAACCCATGGAATAGAAGTTGCCTTCGGAAGTTATCTTTATTAATCTGTAATATTTGCAGCTCAGGGTTGAAATGAGGGGTCCTTGGTGCTTTTTGGGCTTAGTGGTTTTCTTGAAGATGTTTCATTGCCCAGATTAGATAACATCATAGTGCTAGTCAACAAGGAAGCTCAGAGAGCACCAAGGACCCCTCATTTACTGATGAGGCAACCAAGAGAGACAGAGAGAGATAGACGATAGAATAGAATTCTTTATTGGACACACAAGGAATTTGTCTTGGTGCAAATGCTCTCAGTATACATAAAAGAAAAAATACATTCGTCAGGAGTCAAGAATCATCAGGTACAACACTTAATATTAGTCATAGGGTGCAATAAGCAATCGAATCATACTTGGAAACAGTCAATATAAATCGTAAGGATACAAGTGACAAAGTTACAGCCATACAGTCACAAGTGAGAGGGGAATGGGTGATAAGGAGTGATGAGAAGATTAATAGTAATAGTAGTGCAGACTTTGTAAATAGTTGAACAGTGTGGAGGGAATTATTTGTTTAGCAGAGTGATGGCGTTCAGGAAAAAACTCTCCTTGTGTCTAGTTGTTCTGGTGTTGCAGGGCTCCATAGCGTCATTTTGAGGGAAGGAGTTGAAACAGTTTATGTCCGGGATGCGAGGGGCCTGTAAATATTTTCATAGCCCTCTTTTTGACTCATTCAAGTATACAGGTCCTCGATTAAAGGTAGGTTAGTAGTAATTGTTTTTTCTGCAGTCCTAATTACTCTCTGAAGTCTGTGTCTGTCCTGTTGGGGTTGTAGAACCAAACCAGACAGTCATCGAGATGCAGATGACAGACTCAATAATTCCTCTGTAGAAAGGTACTTACACTTGTTAACCATTTCTTAAAATGTTAAAAGTTCTCTCCCCCTGGTGAAGAAGATACTTGTAAGGTAATAAAAATGGGACAAAAATCAGATAAATACACAAAAGGATGAGTAAATAGTGTCATCAGGTTGGGATGGTTAGCACTGGATGAAAGGAAAAAAAATGAGATTGAACCTGTGGCAAATAAAGGAATCACCGGAAGGGTTGTGCTATCTTTTTGTTTGTCAATTAAGGAGGTTTGGTTTGTCATTTTGGGGTTTGAACCATATCTTGTCCCACAGGCTGTTCTTGGAAGAAAGTCACAAGCCCTTCAAGCTAACTTCTAAACTTTGGGCCATGCACTACCAAGTCCCCTTTTCAGACTTTGCAATATCAGTCCAAGCCTGGGAACAGAAGGGAAGCAGGAGAAGCTGGGGCCAGTGTGGCTGAGAGGAAAGAGACAGCCCCAACTAGAAAGACATGATTTGGGTACCTGTGGCTACCCCCAGTTGAGCAAAGGTTAAGGAGGGCCAGGAATGCAAGAGCAGGTCCAGAAGGATCAAAGAATTGCCCTTCCCCAAGACAGCCCTTGAGGGAATTCCCATCAGAACTTGGATTAGATATCTTATCTAATCAATTGATCAATTGATTTCCATCCAGTCTGGAGGTCAGCAAACCCTCTCTTAAACAGGAAGGTTACCTGGATGATTTCCAAGTTCAAAGGGCCTTAATAAGTGTGGCATGACGAGTTCCCAAAGTATAGGATGAACTGATCACCAAGAAGCATTCCTAAAGCCAGAATAAATGTAGAGGATGAATGCAGAAACTCAGCCCATGAAGCTTGGTAGGGTCTCTTTTGTCTTCCATATACTCCTTCCCTGCCTTTCATTTCACCTCTTACTTTCTTTTCTCCAACCTTCCCTGTCTGCTCTTCCACTTTTATTTGTATTTACTTTTCTGAGTTCACTTCTTCTGGGAGCCACCTTATTCTTTCATGCGGTCCCAAATATCAGACAGCACGCTCTGTAGCTCAGAGGTCCCCAAACTTGTCAACTTTAAGACTTGTGGACTTCAACTCTCAGAATTCTGGGATTTGAAGTCCACAAGTCTTAAAGTTGCCAAGTTTGCAGACCTCTGTTCTAGCTGTTGCTGGGAGTTTGCTATTAGGACCCACATTAAAGAAATACGTTTACCACAAAAAAAAAAGGTAAACCATTTTACATGGAAATAAGGAGACATTTTCTGACAGTGAGAACTATCAACCAAGCTGCCTTCGGACATTGTGGGAGCCTCATCACTGGAAGCTTTCAAGAAGAGATTGGACTGCCATTTGTCAAAAATGGTGCAGGGTCTCCTGCTTGGATGGGGGTTGGACTAGATGACCTACAAAGTCTCTTCCAATCTGTATCTGTATCTCTCTCTCTTCTCTTCTCTTTCTCTTTCTCTCTTGTTGAGAGATCCAGCTCTGTATATAGATACAGAGAACAATCAACCAATGGAACTGAAGTTGCCTTCGGAAGTTGTGGGAGCGTCATCACTTGAGACTTTCAAGAAGAGATTAGACTGCCATGTGTTAGAAATGGGGTAGGGGGTTGGACTAGATGACCTACAAGGTCCCTTCCAACTCTGATGATCTGTTATCTGTTTGAAAGAGGTTTTTTAAAACAAAGTAGAGGAAATCCAAATCCAATCAAAGTGGCCTATGCTTACTCTGGGATGCAACTTGAACAAATTTAAATTTTTGATGAGCTTCGAACTGTCTCCCACTTCCCTTCCCCCTTTATTAAGCAACAGGTCGCACATATACAAACATTCAAGAATCAACTGCAGCCTTTCAGGACTGAAAGGTATCTCCAGATTTATAGTAAGGGATGTGAACTTTTTGCTCAGCTGCATGCCAAAAGCCTTGTATCAGCACAGCAAAATATTAACTGCTTAAAGATTAACCTGCCCCCCAGGAGATTGATTCTAAATGGAAACACATTCCAAACATTGGGTCCAGGAATACCAAATGCTTTCTTGTTACCCAGAATCCACCAGGATCCACAATCCACTATCAAGGCTATGCTGAGACTACTGGAATTAAATAGGGACCTCCAAACTTGGCAACTTTTAAAAGATTTGTGGATTTCAACGTCCAGAATTTCCCAGCCAGCCATTCCCTTCTGTTTTCAGGCAGGGGAATTCTGGGGGTTGAAGTTTACAAGTCTTCAAGTTGCCAAGTTTGGAGATCCCTGGAATAAAATATCAAGGATGTCGCATGTATGTCTATTAACAGCAAACCATTTTTTGTTTTTGTTTTTATTATCTTCTACTGAACAATAAAATGTTCAGTATGGATCTGCTTTCCAGCCATATACATTGACAAAGGCAGCAAAATATTCCTCAGCTAAGCAATACAGGTGGGTTTACAGATTACAGATTAGCAGAGTTGGAAGGGACCTTGTAGGTCATCCAGTCCAACCCCTCCCCCAAGCAGGAGACCTTACACCATTTCTGACAGATGGCAATCCAGTCCAGCTGGTTGGTTGGTTATTTGTTTACTTGTTTGTTTCTTGATTGTTGAGTGAGTGAATTCCAATAGAATTGTTGAAAAGCAGCAGTTGGAGACAAGGAGTACTGTGAAAGATTTGAAAGGCTTCAGAATTGGAAGGGGCCTTCTAGGTCCTCTAGTCCAAACCCCCCCCCCCCCCCAAGCAGGAGACCCTACACCATTTCTGACAAATGGCAATTCAATCTCTTCTTGAATGTCTCAAGTGACGAAGCTCCCACAACTTCTGAGGGGAAAAGCTGTTCCGTTGGTTCTCACAGTCAGAAAAGTTTGGAAACTTTTGTTGACCTGCATGGAGGAGAACTGAGCTGGAAAGCAGGTTAGTGAGGGAATGGTGGGTGTTCTGGAATGGGGTGTAAGTAAGGATTTTGCAAAACAAATTTCTCCTTACTTCCAGGTTAAATCTCTCCTTGTTCAGTTCCCATCCATTATTCCTTGTCTGGCCTTCGGGTACCTTGGAAAATAGCTTGACCATTTCCTCCTCTCTGGGGCAGCCCCTCAAATATTGGAAGATGCTATCATGTCTCCCCTGGTCCTTCTCTTCCCTAGACTAGCCATGACCAGTTCCTGCAACTGTTCTTCATATATTTTAGCCTCCAGTCCTTTAATCATCCTAGTTGCTCTTCTCTGGACTCTTTCTAGAGTTTTAGCATCTTAATATTTTTATAGTGTGGTGACCAAAAATGGATGCAGCATTCTAGGTGTGCAGTATTCTAGGCCTACTACAGCTTTATAGAGTGGTATATTAGATGAGGGCCCATCAATTACAGAAACCAGATTTTTAGACTAACGCAGGACAGCTTCCAAAGGTCTATTTATACAAATAATTTTGCATGTCTTATTATATGTTAAAAGGTTTGTGTATGATAATGATGAAATTATTTTAGAAATCACAATGAAATCAAGAATCTTCATTTCAGGATCAGTTATCTTTAAATATTCCTCCAGTCCCGGAACGCCGATAGATCCGGAGGGCCTCAAGCTAAGAAAGTCCATGTTGAATGAAGCAGGAAAGCTCAATAAATCAACCCAAGTCTTAAGCAGAACATGAGCTTCATCAACTATATTCTGATCCTGATTTACATCTCAAATGCCCTAAACTGTTAAGTTTCTTGTTTGGTCCAATTTATAAATCTAAAACTGATTTTCATTAAAAAAAAAAAAAAAAAAACTTAAGTTACACCAAAATTATACAGTGCATGTAAACTATTTCTGATCTGCACATCTATTTCTATGCAAAGCAGTTGTACTTATTCCATCCAAACAATTTCCTTCGTATTCTAGCAGAAGTAATTTAATGCAAAACAGAACTGAATTTAAGGCATTCCAGTGTAATCATAAACAGTTACAAGGTCACATTTGCAGCAAATCTTCAACCATTTTCCATCATGCACTGAAACCTACACATATATATATATATATATATATATATATATATGTTTTTTTTTTTGTTTTTTTTTTATATATATATAAAATCAAGTGGAGTGCGCCCAATCCAAATGATCTTCCACTTCATGTGGAATTATCCATCCTGGATGATTTATCCAACTCTTATGAATTTTCATACACAGAAAAGGAAGTTTCCTAATGGAGAGGACACCAAAAGACCTGAGTGGACTTTGCTAGGAAGATAAGTAAGGATGAATCGGCTGCTTTAAAAAAGTTATCTTGAAAACTCTGAATTCCAAAACTGGGGCATCTTGCTATTCATCACTTTTTCAGATGTGAAAAGACGGCATGACAATCTTGATGGCCCTTCGCAGCTGCCTTGCCTGAAATGTAAAATCTGCAATATCTGTTTTTATCTTCTACCGAACAAGTCTCAGCATCTCCCAGTATCCAAAAATAGGAGTCAAAACCCTTCTCAGCTGAAGTCTAAATGACCAAATAGGATTTGGCCAGACACACTCACTCCAAGTGAGCCCCACCCCAACCCCCACCCCAACCCTCCAACCCCCCCAAGGAGGGGGAGGCTGGTCTTCCAAGAAGATTCTGCTCTTAAAATCAAATCGGCTTTAATTCCCAAAAATCCGAGGCTGGTGTTTGTATTTACATAAAACTAGCTTTGCAGGAATCCACACTTCCTTTCCTTTTCAGTGACTCAAAATTCTAGCTTGATTTTTTATTTTTTATTTTTTTTGGGGGGGGGGTGGTGTTGGTTTTTTTTTTTTTTTTTCTTGCCCTCCTGACATTGGATATCTTTTTGGCAGCCCCACCGCGCAGAGCTTTTTGCCCCCTCAGAGGATCTCTCCCTCGGCAAACGCGCAACAACTCTTGTGGATTGTGACGATTCAAAGTTTAAAAACCCTTTAAAAAACGAAACAACGCGAATCGAACAAACCGTGCGAGGCAAACCGGGCCTCCCTCCTCAAGTTTGATGGGACAAACATCTGCAGGGGAGTGATCTTTATCCACATCTGGGGGGATGGATGTATTGGGAATGCTTCGACGGGAAGGGAAACTGGGCAAGAGAAGAAAGGAGAAGCGGCGACGGAGACGGGCAGCCGGTGTGTTCCACACGGGGCTTCTTACTCCGCGGAGTATTTTTCTCGCTCGCTCCGCAGACGGCCGGCTTTGGGAGGTGGGAGAGGAGAGGAGCCGAATTTGGGATCCCGGTTGCAGCCTGAGGACCAGGGCAGGAAAACGGGCTTTCCGAAGCTCGAGCAAAAGTTGGGAGCCGAGAACGGAATTTGGCCCCAAAGTTTTTTGTTTGTTTGTTTGCTTGTTTGTTTGGTTGTTTGGTCCCAAATTGACAGCAACGGGCAACATTGGGAAGCCAGAACTCCGTCGGGGACGCTCCTTGGAGCATCCTTCCTTCTTGAAAGCCCCTCTCTTCCTTCGAGGCCCCGCTCCCCAATTGGGCAGGGGGAACCAAAACAAAAAAGAAAACAAAACAAACCCCAAAACCAAAAACCCCCAAACCCAAAAAAACTAAGCCCAGAGGGAATCTTTCTCCCACTTCTCCTCTCCGCCGTCCCGGCCGGTGGCAGCCCAATTCTCACAAAGTGGCCTTCCCAGAAGGGGAGCCGCGAAGGGCCGGGGCGACCAGGGAGGCGGTTTCTCGGCACCGTCCATTGCGCTGCGTTCGCGGAATTGGCAGCTCCCGGGTGGGGAAAGAGGGGGAGAGGCGGTAGGAGTCCGGAAAGGAGACCACACGGAGAGCCCGCTTCCTCTCTCTCTCTCTCTCTCTCTCTCTCTCTCTCCCCGCCGCCTTGTCAAGGGCAAGTGGGGAAGCCCC
>BLBF01000016.1:1278575-1293369 GCA_015471245.1 Laticauda colubrina
ATATTGGGGGAGGGGGAAGAAAATAGCACAAATTAACAAATGACAATAATACATAAGTGAGTGGGAACAAAATTATTTCCCCATCCAATCTTTGGTTGAATTAAAAAAACAACTATGAACTCAACCATGAGATTGTGCATGCCTTAAAGCCAGAGGCATGTAGTTCCTTCTCTTCCTTCCTTTTAATGTTGCAAACATATTTGAGGAATAAATAATGCATATAGATGGCAGAACTGCATTTTCTACAGCTTTAATACCTGGAATATAGTCATAGAATTGTAGACATGGCAAGGTTCATTAGGCCATTGGCTTGACTCTCTGCAGGATCCCGATTAGACAACCGTCTATCTTGGCTTGAAACAAGAAAAGGGCATTCACCATCTTTCTGGGAAATTCTTCCCTATCAAACTGTTGTTGGGGTTGTGATATTGTCTGTTGGTTCTTCTTCCAGATGGGTAATTCTGTATGAAATGTGTCTTAAGTGACTTCCCAATGCAAGTCCCATTAGAAGAAGACAATCGTTTCCACAGCTTCCTGTTTAGAGCATCTCCACTAGTTGTGAATCATGGATCCTGAACTCTGACACATTTGGAGGGCACCTTCCTATCCTCCTCCTCTTCCTCATCATCATCATCAGAATAACGGTAGGCATTTTGTTGTGATACTAAATAGGCTCGTTGGACTTGATGTTGCTTTGTATTAAGAAAGAGGACTGTTGGAAGTGGGAAGTGGATAGCTTGGGAAGCCACCTAACAAGGTCCAGCTGTTTTCATGTCACTGTGAGGAAAAGAGAGATTGTATAAAACATATTTCTGCTGGATACTGGTTTCTGTGATCATATATACCATATATACAGTATATAGTGCAGAGAAGACCAACAAAGATGATTAGGGGACTGCAGGTTAAAACATATAAAGAATGGTTGCAGGAATTGGGTATGTTTTGTTTATGAACAGAAGGACTAGGGGAGATATGATAGCAGTCTTCCAGTATCTCAGGGGCTGCCTCAAAGAAGAAGGAGTCAAGCTGTTCTCCAAAGCACCTTGAAAGGCAGGACAAGAAGCAACAGATGGAAACTAACCAAGGAGAGAAACAACCTAGAATTAAGGCTAGGTCCCACTGGCCGCCAGACGCAAAACGTATGCATAAAGGACACAGCGGATGAGCAAAATTTCGGGGGTGGCTCCATCCGTTGTCATCCAATCCAAAAAGTGGTGAAAACTTGCATAAACAGAACGGAAAATAATGGAAAAGAACGGAAAAGAACGGACGTGGGTAGTACGTAGCGGGGATGTTAAACAGATGTTCATAGAAAGCCTAGCGGATGACAGCGGATGGAAGCGGATGACACCTCCGAAGGGCTGCCAGGGGAGAATTTCGAAGCGGATGCATAGCGGATGACGCGGATGCATCACGGACGCCTATAGGAAGCAAAGCGGATGCCGCACGGATGTATATCGGATGCAAAGCATTCACTGCGCATGCGGGGAGTATGAATTGCGTCAGCTCCGTGGATATAAAAGGATGCAGCATGCATGCAGTCAGCATTCAGAGGAAAGACATGCTGTCACATACATCTTCAAGGAACACCATGGTTTGTTAGTCAGGCAAGAAGAGGAAACCCGTGCCTACTCGTTCCAGCCCTGGCAAGAAGGACAGAACCAGCATCCCAGCCCCAGGCACTGACTCTGAACCTGCTGCTGCTGCTGCTGCTGCTGCTGCTGCTGCTGCTGCTGCTGCTGCGGTGGACCAGCTCCAAGGCCCTCAAAGCCCTGCTGCTGAAGGCCCTGCTGCTCAAGCCCCTGAAGGCCCTGCTGCTCAAGCCCCTGAAGGCCTTGCTGCTGAAGGCCCTGCCAGAGGGAGGAAGAGGCAAGGGAAGGAGAAGGGAGAAAGAAAACAGTACACTGTTTCCGAGGACCATGAGGATGAGGTGCTGGAATGACTGAGGGAGAACGAGTAACTCTGGAGAAAGGGCCACAGACTATATCGGGACACCAAGAAGAAGCAGGCAGTTTGGAGAGACAAGGCAGAGAGCCTGGGGTACACTGCAGATGTACTTCTGGGATGGTGGAAGCACATGCACACCTGGTATGTCAAGCTACACCTCAAAAAATCCGGGCAGGCCGCTGTCAGGTTCACTGACCAGGAGTTGTACGTCATGGCCAAGTGCAGTTTCCTGGAGGGTGAAATCCGCCACCGAGGAGCAGCCCCTCTGAGACCCCTCTCCCTCAGACAGCCAACAGACAGCCAGTCCTCTTCCAGCCAGGAGCCATCGAGCCTGTCCAGGCAGATGTCTTCAGAGGGCCCCATGGCAGAGACACCCCCCCGACAGCTGCACTCCCCATGACGATGGACTTGGAGGATCTGCTGTCACAAATGGAGGAAGAAGCAGCAGCCACCAGAGACCAACCCACCCCCACCCCCAGCTCCAGAGGATGCAGGCAGAGAGGCAGACTGGAGGGCCAGAACCACAGTGTCCTGTTGGAGATTAGGGACACAATGAAGACCAGCACAGAACTTCTCTCTCAGCTGGTCCACTTGGACAGAGGATCCTCGGGCTGCCACATCTTCATCACCTACGTGAGCCAGACCCTCAGGGACCTGCCCGAGGCCCAGTACCAGGTGATGAAGCAGAAGATCACAGCACTTCTGCACAACCCTCAAGGCCCAGCTGAAGCTGCTCCTACCCAGTCCAGGTCTGCTCCTCCACCCAGGCAATGTCATAGCCCTTCCACAGCTTTCAACAGCCTCTCACCTACCAAGGCTATCACTACCAGGACTTCCCACAGCAAAAACAGACCTTCCCAGTCCAGGCCCAGGTTCATTGCACGCCACAGACGCCACTCCTCACCCAGCTGCAGACCAGACAGCCCCACTACACTCCTCCTTCCTCCACCCCACAGCCAAGCCCGTCAACAGATAATCTGTCATCAGTCTTGTGCCTCATATCTCAGGTACTTGATGAAGGGCCTCTCAACCTCACGGGACTGAGTCAGCTCTCAGAGAGCTTCCTGACACACCATCCCCTGTTGTACTCTCGGGGCCAAGAACCCCAATGGTGCCTTAGACCAGCACTCAAGCCACAGCCACTTCCACAGTCCCTGCCCGCTTTACAGCTGAGACCATGGACATGATTCAGAGTGACTGAGAATGGTGCCAGAGACTGAGTTGTACTTGTTCAGTTTATCTTTGCTTAAGACACTTTACTTGGTTCATTTTGCTTATTTAATAAAGTCATACAGTTTACTTAAGAAAGTTAATAAAGGTTATCTTTGCTTAACACACTTAATTCAATTTACTTGATTCATTTTGGTTATTTAATAAAGTCATACAGTTTACCTAAGAAAGTTAATAAGGGTTATCTTTGCTTAAGACACCTGGTTCATTTTTTTACCTTAGTGAAGTGTTGGTGAAAACTTTTAACAAATGGTTAAGCCTTTGCATGCTTGTGGGATAGATAAGGATAGTTGTGGGATAGATAAACCTCCAGTGCAAGCATAGTGGGACTGTATGGTCAACCATCCCAGCTGCCACACATATGGACCTTTATTATCAATAACAATTTACTCATTGATCAACACATTTCAAAATAAACAAAGCTCTTGATTAATGCCCTATTCATTGTAGGACCACTCAACATACATGGCATAATCTCATCAGTGTTATGCGACAGGCTCAAGGAAGCATCTATTAATCATCTATCATCCTGTCTTTCCACTCCACTGCTCCAGCTGGGAAGTTGCACCAGTGTCTCAGGAGGTTGCGCTGCTTCTTCCCTTCACGTGAAGCTCTGTTGGGGCCTTGTACATCCACAGTGTCTATCAGGTTTAGTCCTTGCCTCCATTCACCAGGGTCCATGTCCCCATTGCCTTGTTGACGGTCCACAAGCCTGTTCTGCAACATTGGGTAGCGGGTGCACATGAGATTGTGCAGGATGCAGCAAGTTTCCACGATGCTCCTCACAGTATGTGCCTCATGCTGCATGGTGGTGAGAAGTACCTGGAACCCGTTGGCCAGGATGCCAAAGGCATTCTCCACCACCCATCTTGCCCTGGACAGCCTGTAGTTGAAGATCCTCTCTTCACGGGTGAGGAGCTGTGAACTGTACGGCTTCATGAGATAGGTTCTGAGAGAGAAGGCGTCATCACCAATGATGAAGTAGGGCACATCTTGTATGTCATTGGGTAGGGGGTCCGGATCTGGAAAACCCATGATGAGGTTGCGTTCCAGCCCATCCTTGAGGTTACTTGCGTTGTATACCTGGCTATCTGAATCTGACCCGTTGCCTGAAGCATTGATGTTGATGAACTTGTAGTCAGCATCAACCATGGCAAAGAGGATGATACTGAAGAAGCCCTTGCAGTTGAAATAAGTGGACCCTGAGTTGGCTGGAGCTTTGCAGGCCACATGCTTCCCATCTACGGCTCCAATGGTATGGGGAAAGTTCCACCTCTGATACCACTCTTCTGCAAGTTTCCTCCAGCCTTGTTCAGTGGTGGGGCACTTGAGGAGCTCCTCCACGTATTCTTCGATGATGGCCTGCACCACTTCTCTGACCACTTTGCTGATGCTGTTGTGTGGCACCCTCCACACATACTGCATGTTTCTGTATGTGGTTCTAGAGGCCAGGTGGCGCAAAGTCTGTGCCACCTTCAGTCCAGAGTCCAGGTTGGCATGGAAGTTGATGCTCGGCTTGGTCAACCTGGGTCTCAGACCCTCTACAAGTTCGTCAAACATGGCTGGTGGCATCCTCATGAAGTGCTGGAATGCACGAGGGTCTTCATTCCTCTGCTCCACCATCAACTGGTCATAGAGTCCAAACTCCATTCCTCTCATGATCCATCCTCGGACCCACAGCAGCTCTTGGACGTCTCCTTCTGTATAAAAGGTGAAACAGTCTGAACAGGTTTTGGTTCTGGTGATGAATGAGCGCAGCTATCATACAGACTGTGTCATGATCCATGGTGGAGAACAATTGATGATGTGGAAGACCAAGACCAAAGGTGAAGAGGTCTGTACACCACGGCTGCTGGACTCATACTGAGATCCAGAAGATTTTCTCCCCCTTTTTATTGGAAATATCGGTTGTCCGCTAGGTGTCCTTCTACATACTCTAGACATACTGCAGACATCCTAAATATACGAGATACATCCCAGATACAAATGTTTTGTCCATTTTGAATACTTTATATATGAGATGCATCCGCTTACATCCTTTCTATTTCCATGCTACTAACGCTGTGTAGACGTTCTGTGTACCTTTTGTTTTCTCCCTCTTTCCATTTTCAGCTGCAGCAGATTTGAGTTGAAGGGATGGCCAGAGGATGCAGAGAGGATACAGCGGATGTTTAACGGATGATAACGGACATAGAACGTTTGTTGCCCGTATATGCCACGGATGTACATTGTACGCGGCGGAAAGTTCATCCGCTCACAAAGTTTTGTGCAGCTCAAGACTTCTTGCACGGATGAAATCTCAGTGGACGGATGTTCGATGGATAGAGCATATGAAACACGTATGCAGTGAGTACATAACAGATGCATAGCATTTTCCATTGGATGGGAACGTTTTACATCCTCTTTGCATCCATTGGTGCAGTGGGACAGGGGCTTTAAGGAGAAACTTTCTGACAGTGAAGACAATTAATTAATGGAACAACTTGCATCCAGAAGTTGTGAATGCTCCAACACTGGAGGTTTTTAAGAAGAAATTGAACAACCATTTGTTTGAAATGGGATAGGGTCTCTTGCCTGAGCAAGAAGTTGGACTACAAGGTCTCCAAGGTCCCTTCCAACTCTGCTATTCTGTTATTTGTCAATAAACAGAAGTCCGAAAATCACTTCAGTAAGTCCTCAGATATGTCTCCTTGAAATTACAAACTGGATATGTTATTCTGCTGGGAGGAGGAAAAAGCCTAAGAAGTATCGGGAGACTTATGATGTGATCCTTTATTGGTACAAGATAGCAATGGTAAGAGACAACTTTGTCTGAAAATCCCTAAATTTCTCTTGACATTGTTTCTAAAAAGCAAGAAAACACAGTAGATTCAGTGAGTAACTTGACTGAGTTGACTGTTGGGAAATATCTTCTAATCATTAATTGGAAAACCAAGAAGAGCTTCTTGTGCATCAACTCAAATCCCTCCCACCCCAAAGAAACACCTATGATGAAGCTTCATGTTGTATCTCAAATAGGATTGAAGTATTTTTCCCTCTCAGCTTGTAACACAACAAGCCTTAATGACGTCTGAGCTCCCCGGCTGAGTGCAGCTGCTGTCTGCATTTGTCAGTAGGGAGTCCACTACAACTTGGTTGTTTGCTGGGAAAATAGTGCTACTGTGCCTACACTGCAGAAATCCAGGCACCCAGTGGGTGGCAACAAAGAACCGTAGAAGACATTCAGCCTTTACTGCATAGCTGGCTGGAGAATTCTGGGAATTGAAGTCCACAAGCCTTAAAGTTGCCAAGTTTGGGGACCCACTGCTTTAAACCAAGGTAAGGAAGGTGATCAATAAGGCCTTGTTGTGTGGCTGAACAACTGTCAGCTTGGAGAAGACAGATGGAATGCATGGAAAGGGAAGGAATGATGCCTTCAAAGGAAACTTCTCCACTGAGTTGGCTTCCTTCTCTCTCTGCCTCACTAGTGTTTCATCTCTCACTGCCTTTCTCAGAAGAGGCAAGTCAGCAAAGAGATTGAGATACCAGTTGAGTGGTAAAACTCTTGAGTCCCTGGAGGCAACAGCTTGTGGTACAACCTGAGTGTGCTGAGCATGAATCTTGACATGGGATGCATCTCATTTCTCCACTAGTAATGAAGCTTAGGCTGCATTTGGGTCAGTGGTGGTATTCAATTTATTTTACTGCTGGTTCTGTGGCGTGGCTTGTTGGGCATGGCAGAGGAAGGCTACTGCAAAATCTCCATTCCTTCCCATTCCACTAACCTGCTTTCCAGCTCTGTTCTCCTGTGCAGAGCAACAAAAGAATATCCACCCGATCAGCCGGGACTCGGGAGGCAGAGAATAGATGGGGTTGGCAGGGCCAGTCAGAGGTGGGATTTGCCGGTTCTCTGAACTACTCAAAATTTCCGCTACCATTTCTCCAGAACTGATCAGAACTGGTTGAATACCACCTCTGATTTGGGTCTCCTGTACAGCCTACTACATTTTAACTTAGAAGGATGTGCGAATTGTACCCATGGATTGGTTTCCCCTTCAGTATGTTGTGTAGCCATCTGAACGGAAGTGATAAAAGCACACACTGAATTCTTGAATCAGTGTCATACAGAAGAAGACCAAGCCCTGTTTGTTTCTTTGTGTCTTATTTATTTGTTCAATTTTTATCCCACCTTTGTTCAGGAGCTTAAGAATAAGACAGAGTATCTAGAGCTTCCTCCTCTTATTCTCCCACCACCACAACTCTAAGAGATAGGTTTCTATGAAGATTTTCTGTCATAATAATCCAAAAACAACTGGAGACATATGAACAAGAGCTTTATTATTAAGCTTTTGCAAAAGGGAATTCTCATGGCAGAAGACATGGTTTCCAGGAAGGCTGGGGTTTATATATAGGCTCAACTATACAGTCTCTGCCCCTTTCCTGGGTTCACAATCTATCCAAGCTCCATATCTGCCTACGCAACACTCATGTTTCCTTGTCCTTTGAAACTACCCTCGTTTTCATGGCTTCTTCTTCCTGTTATGGTCCTGTTATGACCATCTGCAATACAATAGATCATTAACCAGTTCCTTTCGGGTCAGAATAACCTAGCATCTCAAAGTATACCAAAAAGTACAGGCCCATGTTCTACCCAAAAGCCTGACATTTACTTTAGAACATACCAAGTTACAAAACACTACATGTTAGATATAGTTATATAACTGTCCAACAATCATTGCATAGTTCAAATGTCAGATAAGTATGGCCTCCCTTCTGTTTTTTCATTTCCACAGGTGTAACTCATAATATGTAATTTTTACATATAACATTCTCATCCATCCAGGTCATGGTTATCCCAAAAGTGCTTTTCTGACAGGCAACTGGTCTTTTTTGGTTGCATCTGAAGAAGCTTCTTGAATGAGAAAGGAAACATTTTCAAGGAAAAAAACAAGAAAGAAAAGCACATTTGGTTGGACTGAGAGAAGATAGATCAGGGGTGTCAAACTTGATTTCATTGCAACAGAATTATGTTTGACCTTGGGAGGACCAGGGTGGGCATGGCCAGCTTGACGTCACTCATGTCAGGGGCACCTGTGGTGCCCCAAGCACTCTGCCAGTGAAAATGGGCTCCCAAGCTCCAGTTTTGGCTGCAACGGCCTCCTGCAACCCTCTGCTAGTGAAAACAGAGAGTGCCCTCCCGAGCTCCATATTTGGCTGTGATGGCCTCCTGCAACCCTCCATTAGCCCTCCCAAACTTGGTTTTCACTGGCAGAGGCACCACGGGCTGGTCCTTCGCTGTTTCCAGGGCAGCCCTGCAGGCCAGATCTAAGCACCCCGCAGGCTGGATCTAGCCCTTGGGCCTTGATTTTGACACCCCTGGAGTAGATGGACAACAGCTTGGCTCCTGTTGCTCCTAGTGTACCTCCTTCACCTCTGCTCATTGCTGACTCTCCTGAAATTCTCCCTTGTTCCAGAGTTCAGGATTTGGAATAATAGTTTTAAGCTGCAGAAAAGCAGAGTTAAGAAATGCTCTTCCTGTTAGAAAGGTTTTTCCAAAAAATTGTTGCTGGAAAGAAAACAATATACAGCATTTTTTTTTTTTAACTTTGGAACCAATGGCCCATTGACATGAAGGATTCTATTTCACTGGATGTGTTCAACGGAAGTTGGAATGAGCAGCTGCCAGGACTGTGCCTTCCAATTCATTAAGACTATAACACTAAGTCATAAATCACAGTTTAGAAGCAAGGAGGCCTGCATTTCACCTAGGGTATGAAGCCAAAGCAACACAAACAATATTTTTGACAGTCAAACGTCATTAGTCAAACTTTGGTCTCTTGAAATTAGTGGAGAATTAAGCCAGTTTTGCTAACTAAAAGAAAACTTTGAATTGATAACTTTAATTCTACAGGTTCTTGCCCAGTGTTTGTCCTATATTTGGTTCTAAAAATATTAGAACAATCGGGAAACTTATCCAGGCCTCAGATTTGCAAAGGGATAAGAGTTTGACCTCTTGTCGTTTGAATGCAGGGTTGTTTCCTAACAACTTCCTGCTTCCGACTTTTTCCCATCTCATGGTGCTGAAATATTGTAAGGCTTTCATATTAGCTCAGTTTTATGCCTTTCCATCTGCAGGAAAAGTCCACAGATTTCAAATGATGCCCTCTAGGCTAAAACTCTGACCTTGTAGACCAGCTGGATATTAAAACATATGAAGAACGGTTACAGGAACTGGGCTTGGCTAGTCTAGTGAAGAGAAGAACCAGGGGAGACATGATGGTGGTCTTCCAATATTTGAGGGTCTGCCATAGAGAGGAAGAGGTCAAGCTATTTTCTAAAGCACCTGTAGGAATACTGGAAGGAAGGAATACTGGATGGAAACTGAACAAGGAGAGATTTAACCTGGAAACAAGGAGAAATTTTCTGACAGTGAGAACAATCAACCCACGGAACAGAAGTTGCCTTCAGAAGTTGTGGGAGCACCATCACTTGAGACTTTCAAGAAGAGATTGGACTGCCATTTGTCAGAAATGGTGTAGGGTCTCCCGCTTGGGGAGAGGGTTGGGCGAGATGGTTGGACTACAACCATCCAACCCTATTAATCGGAGAAGATGGTGGATCATTCTGTCTACTGTAGAAAGATAGTTGTAGGACATGAATTGTGTTTCTTTTAAGGAGTTTTACAGGCAGGAAGCCCAAACTCCATGCCTTGTAACTACTATGAGATCTAGTTTAGATACGTCCAGCACACAACAATGTTTTTCATCACTCATTGTGTTACCTCAGGGATGTCTGGTTATGTGTCACAGTAGAAATTGGCATAGCCAGTTACACTATCACAGCCACCGTCCTAACATCTGCAAATACTCCTTCTTGCCTTACATATTGTACAATTGCAGCAACCTGACTTTTGTTGAAGGGTTGTGTATTGTATTAGTTCGTGTTGTAAGTTGTAGGACCTAGGTTGTTTTACTTTGATGGGTATTTATTCTTTGAACCCAAATGGTTTGTTACTTGACTTTTGCATAAACCAAACAGGACAAATTTAATGGCAATAATTGTCCCCATGGATTTTAACGGGACTAAGTCACAATTGTGATAATCAAGATCCAACTTGTGTTTTAAGAAAAGGAAAGGAAGCTAAACAAATCCTTAAATTACATCCATTAAAACAGCAGATAAAGAAGTGCTTGGGGAGAATCTATCCAGCAGATCTCCTTAATTCCCTCACAGACATACCTCAATGCATGAATGCAAGATAAAAAGAAATATTCCTTCCAGAAAGAATAAATAATGGTTTTGAAAGAATGTATGTCGTCTTTTGCGTAGATTGCAAGATATTTTACCAAAATCAACCAGCAGATATAAGAGGTGCTCTTACATTTGTCCGAAATGGTGTAGGGTCTCCTGCTTGGACAGGGGGAGGGGCTGGACTACATGACCTACAAGGCCCCTTCCAACTCTGTTAATCTGTCAAAGTATGGGGACTCCTTACAAACTACAAAACAGATTGATTTAGTTTTTTTGCGCAGAGATCATTCAAGCAGAAATTACCAATTTGAGCAAACATGGTCACTACACGACCGTCTTTCTCTGGGAAAAGGTTTTGCCTTGCAAGAATATCACTGGCTAAATCTCCACCAGTGACTCCATTAGTGAAAATATACATTTTTTTTTCTTCTAGATCCATCAGAGCCTAAACAAAGAATGGCAATTTCTATCAAGTAAGAAGGCAGAAATCGGTATGGAATCTGATATTCTGGTATGCTGAAGGATGCCAGTGAGAGATAACAACCAATTCGAATGCCTCAGACCTGGTTTGATTTATTGGTGGACTCTTGGATGACTGTTTAAAAGTATGAATGATTGAAAGGACAACTGGAGTTCCTTGCATGCAATCACCCTCTTGCCTCCCCACGTATGATTAGGCAAAATTCCGACAAGCTACATTCCTTATCAAAGGCAGCAATGCTCCCCCTGCTAATGTCATTCCTGAGCTATGAGAAAATGTTCCCTGGGTTTGCAGGTAGTTTCACATTGGAAATTCCAGCGCAGCTTGCAAGATACCGGTGTTTGCTCTGATAAAAAGGGCCATATTTTTGCCTTTGTGGAGGCTTCAGGAGGAACACATCATGCCCACCCATTCTTTTCCAGCCCTCTTTTTGTCCTGGCCATTGCTGTTTTCTTCATATGAAAACCTATTTTGGAAATTGGAGCTGGAGCCTTTGCTAAACTGGTGCACTCCAGGTACTTTGGACTACAACTCCCATCACAGCCAGGGCCTCAAGGATGGATGTAGGTCACCCAAGTAAGGAGGGAATGCTGCATATTATAAGTAATTTCATGCATTTTTTTGCATTACAGTAGCTCTATAACATTTGAATGTATATACAACACGGTGAATGTATCAGTTACATTAGACAGAAGGTTTAGGAAAAGTATCTGCTTGCCTTCCATTAAAAATTGTGTTTATATAAGTCTGTAAAACCGTTTGTTTCCATTACTGGCCAAGAAAACAGATTTTTTCGCGTATGTTCCAACTCTCTCTGGCAAGACAAAATAGTTTCTGGTATGGGCTTTGGTGCATCCCAGATGGATACATATTTTCCCCCTTTTTCAGGATGCTTTTTAAATTTGTTATGAGCAGGAATGGGACAAGAAAGCTTCTGTTGGTGTGTTTGCACATTTGTTATGCCTGGTTTGATGATAATCAGGAGTTTGGAAATGTCATCCCATTCCTCATGTTAGTTGTCTGGTGGTTCATCTCCGCTTTGGACAAATTGTTGGTCCATTTTGTGTTGTCAGATTGGAGATGGATGGATGGATGGATAGATGGGGTGGATGGAAATGGAGCTGATGAACCAGAATTGTTCATACCTGCATCAAGTTCACAATTCCAGCCATCTTTAGAAAAAAAAAAGTGTTGCGATAGATTGTTGGCCTCAAGATGTAGATCAGACCAAATCAATTTACTTCATATTAAGATTAAAACGACTCCCTTTTTACAACCCCGTAATTCCTTGATTCAGGGTAGAATCAGAGCAATTGATGGAGTCGAGCATTTACTAACCAGATGCCCTTCCTGACACCATACAGAGTTCATAGCAGATATTTTTTCTTTGTGCCCTAGGGGAGAAATATCTGCCACTACCTAGGATTGAACTCTCAACCTTCTGAGTGGGAGGCAAGCATCAGCACCACTCGGCCCCCCACACCATTCAATATTAAGACTAAAACTACCTTTATTAAAATTGGTTCAAATAACAGAACCGTGCAAGTCTGGTTATGGTTTACTTCTTCTTTATACTCCCTAATTGGAATTATGGAGGTGTTTAAGATATTTTCACATTCTTCCTTCCTCACTTGAACTTCAGAATGCTGCCTTCTTTGTTGTTTTGGTAACAGATTCCCCCTTTTAGAAATTGTAGAGAATATTCGTAGCTCGGGTTGTAGATTTAGGCAGAGGTTTGTCCTCCGAGCTTGGTGCTTGGCACCCAGACGTCTCATTACCAAACCAGGTAACATCTTCAGTAGGGTTAAAGATGCTACCTAGTTTGGCATCAAAACATCCAGGAGCTTGGAGGACTAAGCTTTCTGCAAAGCTCTCTCCTTTCTCAATCTTCTGTACTCCATGTCAATACCCCAACAGGACCGTGAGAGGGTAGCAAAGGATTAGAAATGCATTTTTTTTTTTTTTTGCTGCCACCTGGAAGTCATCTACCTCCTTACCTCCACTAACTCCAAAATTGACAGCTGCCTAAAATGATTCCAGAGGGAGTTTGGTCTGTTGAATTTAGACCCTACCAAGCCCTCATCTACATTGGTTTGCATAAACATGTTGTGTAAACTCAGCTTAAGCCAAATCAAAATAGAGTCTTGCATACACTTCACCAGTAAAATCCACCCCCCAATAAATCATCCCAAACCTCCATGTCTTAGTCCTGCATATGTGAATGGTGTTCATCTCAACCTAATTCAACCCAGCTGTCTCCACCTTCCTGAAATCTCCTGTTTCCCAGCCAGTTGTGGTCTAGTTGTAGAGGTTTTGAGAGTTGTAGTCCACCAGGCTGTGTTGTGGTTCACCAGCAGCAGGTGTGGATGGCTGAGGTCTCGGGAGAGTGAGGACTCAGATGAGGGGCCTGCATGTGATGCAGGGATGGGACCAAGACCATGAGGGAGTGGAGTGCTGCCTTCGGAGATTGTGGAGGCTGGCAGCAATGATGAAGAGGCCCCCGAGGAGCCTGTGCCCAGTGGGCATATGAGCAGGGCTGCTCGAAGGAAAGAGCAGCTGCAGCAGCACGGGCGACTCGGGAGTAAGGCTGCAAGGTAATGGCCCCTCCCTTAAGAGAATAAAAGCCAGCTGAGAAACCGGAGTTCTTTGCAGGAAGCAAAGACGTTTTTGCACTCAAGCCTTGTGGACGTTTGTAGTATCTTGGTTGGTGTTTGGAGACTCTCTGTGTTTGAATTATTGCTTAGTAATTTTATCTGTTGTTCTTGGCATCCTTGCAAAACCTTGGCAAAGCTCTTTCTTATCAGAGCTAATTGGCTTGAAGCAGCCTTTTACCCATGAAGGAATGAGATTTGTTAAGAAATATTAAAAGGTTGTGCTGTTACCTTTGTCTTGTGTTTGCTTCCTTGGAACCAGGTTTGGGTCAGAACAGGCTGCAGTGGACTTTGTCATCCAGTCTTAGGATGGTCAACAAATTATTTTCTTTCTCTAATAATTAAGCCTGCTGCAGTACAATGTAACCAATAATCATTCCCCATTTTTAAAAATCATCTAAGAATTTGATCCTTGTTCTTTGTCTAACATCACCGAATAAAAAGGATGTGGCAGGAATTTTTTAAAATCTCTCTCCCCTCCACACAATACACATTCAATCACTATTCTTTATTTATACTTGAAATCTAATATAATTCCTGTTAATTTACATGGCTCAGGCAATCTCTGTCTCAGTTTCGACTGGAATCTTTCAAGAGTCATTGGGTGAGTAAACCACCCCTTGTTGATATTGGAAAGTGTTTTGGCCCAACACAAGAACTTAAATTTCTCCTACTGTAGCCATGTATTTTAGAAGTTCTTAAAACAGCAATTTTCAGGTCATTTGTCGAGCAGGAATTTGAGAAGAAACATATGGTTTTTGATTATGCTGTGACTTTCCTCCCAATAAACGGGGACTGGAGGGGATTAATTTTATTAAACAAAATTTAGAAATGTACAGACTCAAATGAAGCAAAACTGAAAGCATACAGAAAGTGATTTGTTTCCTGAAAATTGGAAAACTAAACACGAAGAAGCAGCTATATTTATACAGACCATGCATTGGAAGAGTTTCTTTATTTCATATTTTTAAAAGAAAGAAAACCACTCGTGTTATCAGCAAAGAATCAATAGAGAGTCTATCTAAAACTATGAAATCAAGTACAATTTAAGAAGAGCAATGACTTTTATAGCAATTAAGAGGTGTAAAAAGAGCTGAATCAGCAAACATTGAAGAATACACTAGTCCAAAATCACTTTAGACAAGACTTAAGTTCCAAACAGATGGTGCAATCTTTCCTTCCTTCCTTCCTTCCTTCCTTCCTTCCTTCCTTCCTTCCTTCCTTCCTTCCTTCCTTCCTTCCTTCCTTCCTTCCT
>BLBF01000016.1:1299873-1328575 GCA_015471245.1 Laticauda colubrina
ATATATATATATATATATATATATATATATATATATATATATACACATACATACATATATATATATATATATTAATACAAACATATACACATCAATCTCAAGAGAATTTTCCAAAGCACTGGAGGGTAAATAATGGTTGGAAACTGATCAAAAAGAGAAGCAGCCTGAAATTAAGGATAAATTTTCTGACAGTGAGGACAATTAACCAATGGAACAGAAGTTGCCGTCAGAAGTTGTGGGCACTCTAGTTATGGGTGAGGTTTTTAAGAAACTGGACAGTCATTTGTCTGAGATGGTATAGGTTCTCCTTCTTGAACAGGGAGGACTAGATGACCTCCAAGGTCCCTTCCAGCTCTATTCTATTCTAGAATCAAAGCACCTTCTTATAGACGTGGGAAGGCCAGAGCTCCGTGAGAAGTTGGTTTTCGAAAACCTTCTCCGAGGCCCACGGTAAAACAACACTTCATTGCTGAAGTTGTCCCTCTCAACAGGGTTTGGGAACCTGAGGGGTATCATAAGACAAAACCCTTAGACAGAAAACTTTAATCTCACAGCCATAAACAAAAATCATTCTGTAGAAGAAAGTGACTCTGGAATCTACCCAAAATGGGTAGATTTGGATATCTATTTCTAATTTCTATTTCTAATTTCCTTGGAAAGGAAAAGATGGCCCCTCTCACCTTTGAGGCATTCCTTTTGAGAGAGAGATTGTCATTTCCTTGCCCTCTGCAAGCATCAACATGGGGTAGAAACGGAACATCTCATTCTTCAGGTTTTGCTGTAAACCAACAACCACGATGAAAGGATGGCTGAAGCACATGGCCAGAAGAAACCAGCAAGGCAGACACGTCTGTGCTCCAGACATCTTCTGTGCTGCAAACCTGGGAGATAATAATAAGACAACAAATGGGCTTTCTTAAATGTAATGGATTGTTAATCAGGTGTTCAAGCACTACAGAAGACAAACGGATTGGTTAGACATTTTACTTGTGTTAGTCGGCCACTTTGGGCCCTGCCAAAATTTGATATAACTTGGAAATCCATCTAGCATCGGAATTGTCACCTTCCTTGGCCACCAGAAAGGATGTTCAGTGATTTCATACTGCAGATCTGGTGGAGGAACGAAATCTGTGAGAATCAGATGTGTATCATCTGTGACCAGCTGTTTGGAAACTAGCCACAGGCACTTTTTCTTCCCTTCTCTTGTTTCTTCAGTGGCTCCTCCAGGAAACAAAATTACTGGTTCTACAATCATCTCAGTTCCCTCCAATGGCAGAGTGATTCCTTTTGTGTGCTGACACATTTATTGCCAACACTTTAAGGAGACTTGAGGGTGCGAGTCACTTGGTCATTTGGAAAGAATATTATTTTAAATGTCAGGAAAGGAAGAAAAAGGAGAGAAGCGTACCGATGAGAAGGCCCAAGGATGGAAACTACAGAGGGATACTGTAGTTGTGTCTGCAGGCAGGGGGTGCTCTTGGAACAGCTGGAGGGGCAGCCCCTTAAGCTGATCGACAATATCGAAGAGAGAATTTCCCTTAAAAAATCTGGTTTGCAAGCTATCAAAGGGAATACATAAAACTGCACCAATATTAGAACCAGAAACTCACTTTTGAAACTGTATTTTTTTTTAAAAAAATATTACTTTGTGAGACAAAAATAATTATCAACAATATCAGTGATGTTCCATAATACTTTTATTTATTTATTTTTCAATTAAACTCTTAAGTAACATTTGATTCCCAATTTTGGGGTTTTGCTATTCTTTTAGGTTTTAAATGGCAAAGATTCGGTTTGAGCAGCTTAAATAAGTCATACAATATGAAAAATGTTTTAACCGACTTGTTCTGCGGCATATTCAAACCCTTTATAACAGTATTCAGAATACATATTGAAATGGCTTTCCCCCCCACAGGTTCCAGGATTGTGTCCTCTTAGGACAGAATGCCTGAACCTCTTTATGCGGTAATTAAACCAGGATTTTGTATGGGTGCTGCCACCCGAAAGTAACATATTGAAAAGTCCGAGAAAGACAGATCTCCTAGACGTAAGAAAGATAACAAAGGGAACAGGTTTATCCTGAACAGATTTGGTTAAATCAATCACTCTAACAACTGAAAAGAAGCAAGGAGGAGTTGGTAGGAGAGGCGGCATGCTATTTTATTTCTCTTACCTTGAGCCAGATGTTCTCAGGTAATTCTGTGCAAAGATTCGGAATGACAGCCGCTGAGCTAGGCTTTTGCAGAGCTTTGCTGGCAGAAGCAAAAGCATCACTGAGAAACATATTCAGCTGAGCAAAACTGACCTTCCTGAGAGATTTCAAAGCAGAAGGTTTCCTTGGGAGGAGAAAGGATTCTTGAGGTTTTTTTCCTTCTTCTTTAGATGTGAAGATCTTTGAAAGCAGAAGGTCTCCTTCCTAGGGTTCCTCCAGCCCTGATTTCCTGAAAGTGAAGGCAGGTCTTCTGCAAAGGGAGGAGGAGGAGAGGAGCTGGAGGGCTGAGAAGGAGGCCAGACTCCAGGGTGGCTGCTTAAAGAGGGTCTTTGGTAGAAACAGGGAAGGGGGTCTGTGGGTAGATGTGTTCATTTAACCCTTTCATAGGGTTAGCTTGCCTAAAGTTGTCTCTTCTCCTTGCCACAATGTTTAGGGGATTGGATGGGTTTGATCCACTTCCAGAAATATGTTCGGCCACAATTGAGTCAAGGCAAGATGTCTCTGATAGAATTGAACTTTCAGCCTTTGAAATCAAATCTCTATGCATAAAAGGGTTTTCCCCCCAATATTTCTGTAGGTGCAATATTTTGATTTTTCTAGCCCGTACCTTAAAGACCTTAAGTAAGGTAGCTCATGCCTTAAAACTTTGGTAAGATCATACTTGGAGAATTGCATCCAGTTCTGGTCCCAAAAAAGATGTTGAGACTCTGGAAAGAATCCAGAGAAAAGCAACAAAAATGATTAGGGGGCTGGAGGCTAAAACGTATGAAGAATGGTTACAGGAATTGGGCACGTCTAGTCTAATGAAAAGAAAGACTAGGGATGACATGATAGCAGTCTTCCAATATTTGAGGGGCTCCTACAAAAGATGAAGGGATCAAACTATTTTCCAAAGCACCAAAAATCAAGACAAGAAATAATGGTTGGAAATTAACCAAAGAGAGAACTAAGGAGAAATTCCTAACTATGAGAGCAATCAATTGAAGGCTTTCAAAAGGAGATTGGACAACATTATACATTAATAGAGTTGGAAAGGACCTTGTATGTCATCTAGTCCAACCCCCCACCCAAGCAGAAGACCCTATATCATTTCTGACAAATGGCAGTCCAATCTCTTCTTGAAAATCTCAAGTGATTCTATTGTTCAATTATTATACAACTCTATTATTTTATGCTCTGTGACACAAAGGAGAATTTGTAGCTCTCCAACTGCAGCTAGACAAGAATTCCCGGGGTCCTTTCCATCCGGTTTGCTGACTACAGATGTTGGGGATTGTCATTCATCTACAAGTGGATGAACTTTCCCATGCTAAGGTCCTATAAAAACCGCATTATGTGCAGATCAGCAGCTAAGATGGAGCATCAGCTAAAACCAAGAAAAGGAAGCTTTGATTCACCAAAATACAAAGTCAGGGTGCAGGTGATGTTGAAATGAATTGGAGGTCAGTTTATGTTACTCTAGCTTCCGGTGCTAACTGGGAATTATGGGTGCCAAGAAAACTGAAGGAAGAGTACCCCCAAAATAAGTAACCTCATGACTAAGCACTTACTGAAGAGCCATACAATGGTGCCATATAGTTTTAATCTTTTATTAAAATCATTTATTAAAAATATTTTGCAGCTGCATCTGAAACATATTTGTTCACATGTAAATTTTATTTTTCTTAAAAATGTAACTCTGATTTTGTTTATCCTCACTGTTCAGAGTGAGGCACCAGAATCATGTCTTGGAGATCCTGTAGTTAACTTTTGTGGTCCAATGGCAGCCTGTGCAGACGGCAGTGGAATCAGACAGTAGGGAAGAATGGGGATCAGTCCAGGACTCTTAGGGAGGACTCAGATGAGAGTCCTGCGTCTGATACAGAGTTGGGGCCAGGACCATCTGGGAGTTATGTGCTGACTTCGGAGCCTCCAGAGTCTGGCAGCAGTGAGGCAGAAGAACAAGGGGAGCCTGTTCCCAGTGCGCATGTGTGCAGAGCTGCCAGAAGGCAAGAGCTGCTAAGACGAAAGGGGCAACTTGGAACTAAGGCTTGGAGGTGATTGTCTCTCCCCTTAGGTATAAAGGAAGTGCAAAGGTAGAGAAACCTTTGCAGGAAGCAAAGTTGTTCACTCTGTTCGGATTAAGCCTTGAAGCTCTGTGTGGACTTCGTACTTCAGTTGTTTTTTTTCAGTTAATTTGGCACTTCAGTTGTTGGCAGCAATTCAAAGGAGAAAAAGGTGGGTGCTTATCTCGAGGGACTGTTTGGGACTCATTATGGGCTGGGAATGCACATAATTCCCAGTATTGAAATAAAGCAAGACTTGTTTGGGACTAAGCATGTGCTTAATTACAGTCTCAGGAAGCCTTGGTCAAGATAAGAAGTCAGGTCAGTTAACAAGTTTTCTGTGGATGAGATGTTTAGACTTGTCCTCCAAACCCCTTTCCACACTAAAATCTCCAGGATGAGAAGGTGGAAGAGACTGCCTTCTGGGATGGGTAAGGATGGCTTTCTCTTCATGATGCTCTATTGATGCTCTTTGGGACCCAGAAGCAGAGTTGCAGCCTCATAATCCATCCTGGCTGGATGGTCAAACTGCAGGAAAATGCCCGAGGCAGGCAGTGAATAAGTAGAATTAAGCTGATAAGCAGGGATTATCCAGCAAATATGGCTGCACATTAAAAATAAGAATGGTTTTCAGACTAAAAAGTCAAGATGAGAATGAGGAGACCTGAAAAGGCCCAGCAGAATCCTTGGGGTTCCCAAGACCCATATGATATTTGCAAGAGGACTTCCTGACCAATTGTGTTGGCTCCATTTGAGAAAAAATGAAGTTGACACAGCGTAGTGCTTTGTTTGCAAGTATGTCCAACCTATTGATTAAAAGGCAAGAATAAATGGAGTGATAGTGAATATCCTGCTCGACTAGAATTGGTGACAAGGAGCACCTTCCTTCCTTCCTTCCTTCCTTCCTTCCTTCCTTCCTTCCTTCCTTCATTCCTTCCTTCTTTCCTTCCCTCCTTCCATCTGTCCATCTGTCTGTCCGTTTGTTACTCCATCAGTGCAATTAATCTCACAGGAAAAAATAGGAAGAATTTTCTGAAAGAAATATTTATGGAGATTCTCTGTCATTCAAGTCATGGCTGTCCCAAAAGTGCTTCTTCAGAACTGGAGAAGCTTCTTGGTTGAGAAGTGAAACATCTCCAAGGAAAAAAAAAAAAGTCCAGTTGCCTTTTGGAAAAAAAAAAAAAGTACTTCTGGGACATCCCTGAAACAAATATACAACATACAGGAAAAACAAGCTTTCAAAAGTAGAGCAGGCTTTTCTGTCTTTCTTTGTTACCACTGAAAGTTCTCTTTCTCATAAGGTCTCAGCTATGGTCACAAAGATGAGATACAACTTTGGTATTTCATATGGCAGGGTCTCTTCCACCTCCCATTGTTGTAAACTGCTTTTGTGCTCTGGACTCACTCCTAAGCCCCATCAAGGCCTTGCATCGAGATATTCTGGAGATGATGTGAATTCAGCATGACCCCAAATGGATTCCAGTGCAAGAAAATGGACATTGGGTTTCCCTAGTGCATAGGGTTTAGTACAGAATATAGATTTAGTCCCATCCTTTTCAAGCCTTTCACAGAGAACAAGTAAACATGGGTTTTCCAGCAACCTTCTACATTCATCAGGGGTCCACACAATAGTTTTACAGAGAGATGCTCTTCTCCTACAATGTTGGGTGGGTTTGTTTATTTTTTAATTTTTTTAACAGCTGTGACATGATTGAATTGTAGGTTATAGCTGCCCAGAATTCTTGTTCTGTGAGACGGGCAGACATACACATTTGCCCAATCAGTGAATGAATCAATGAATCTCTCAGTGACCTTAAGACAAATAGGGAGTTGCTCAGCAGCTGAATGATGCCCTTGCCTTCAAAATATGCCAGCACCAATTCAGCCACATTCTGACTCTTGATGAATCCTGGAGTCCAACCTGAGAATTCAGAGGTCTTCAGAGGTGGGATTCAGCAGGTTCTGGAGAACCGGTAGCAGAAATTTGGAGTCATTCTGGGAACCGCCAAATCCCACCTCTGATTGGCCCCGCCCTCATCTATCCTCTGCCTCCCGAGTCCCAGCTGATTGGCTGGGTCTTCTTTGGTTATCCTGCACAGGAGAACAGAGCTGGAAAGCAGGTTAGTGGGGTGGGGAGGGAATGGGGATTTTGCAGTATCCTTCCCCTGCCATGCCCACCAAGCCACACCACGCACACCAAGCCACACTCACAGAAATGGTAGCAAAAAAAAAAAAAATGAATCCCACCACTGGATATCTTACTCTGGGCACATCACAATCTTTCTCTGTTTAGTCTCTTACTTTCATAGTTTGGTGCTGTCGAAAAGCCTGGGGAGAAGGAAGGCTTGTGGTAGGCTCTGTTTATACCTCCTCCTCACTGTATCAAGCATGCAAGGAGTTAACTGTCATCCCTTTTTAAAAATGATTATTATTTTTTTTCTGTCTTTCGGTTCCTGACACCCCATCTGTTCCAGGCACCACCCTTAATTCTTCCCACTATCCTTCAGGGAGAGCAGCACAACACCGTGGAATTTTAACAATCCTGAACAGATTGGAGGCCGCATATGGGCAAGAGGATTAAAAATTCAATCACATTTGCTATCTGGGCCCTGCATTAGAAGCCTCAGGGCGGGCACTATGAATATTTTGTTCAGCATGGATATTAAGCAGTTGTCAATCCCCTTTCCTTCCCCAGGGACGTGTAGACACAATTGTACTTCATTTCAAAAAATGAACGAATATGTTCAAATCCCACCTAGCTAGCAGATGCTGCTGATTTGGCTGGAAGGGTGAGTCACACGGGGTCTCGGAGATTGAAATGTAGGTGCTAAGAAGCCCATTTTGTAAAAGATGAAGGCAGTCAGGACAAGGAATACAAATAATCTTTATACAAATATAAGGCAGGGCTTTGGGACCTGGCAGGCCGTTGTCATTCCCCTCACATTGTGTAGTATTAACAAGGAGATATTTTTTATTAGCTGGCAGCAATAATGAGAAAGGTTCCCTGATAAATCTGTATTTGCATCTCATTCAAACTGGCACAGATTTTGAGACAACATCTTACATTTAAAGGGATGCCCACAACACACATCCTTCTCTGAAAATGGAATAAAATAGAATAAGAAAAAATAGAACAGAACACAACAGAACAGAACAAAGAAAAGGATAGGATAGGATAAGATTTAAAGCTTCTCTGGAAAAACAACAACACTCAAGACTGATTTCCTCCCAGGAACTCATTCGTTGTGACAGAACCAACAGTTATTGGTACTAATTTTGCTTTTAAATTAGAGCATGAGATGGGATAGTTACAGGCCAATGAACACACTTCTGGTCCCTAAAGGCCCTGTCCCACTGCACTTACGGATGCAAAGAGGATGTAAAATGTTGAAAAAAGCTTGCCATCCGTTGGAAAACGCCATGCATCCGTTGTGTACTCACTGCATACGTGTTTCATATGGTCTATCCGTCGAGCATCTGTCCACTGAGATTTCATCCGCTCAAGAAGTTTTCAGCTGCACAAAACTTTGTGAACGGATGAACTTTCCGCCGTGTACGATGTACATCCACGACACATATGGGCAACAAACGTTCTATGTCCGTTTATCATCCGTAAAACGTCCTCTGTATCCTCTCGGCATCCTCTGGGCATCCCCTCAACTCACATCTGCTGCAGCTGAAAACGGAAAGAGGAAGGAAACAAAAGGTACGTGGAACATCTACAGAGCGTTAGTAGCACGGAAATAGAAAGGATGCATTTGCATCCGATATACATAAGCGCGGCATCCCCTTTCTTTCCTTTTGGCGTACGTGATGCATCCACTTCATCTGCTGTCATCCGCTAGGCTTCCTATGAACATCCGTTTAACATCTCCGCTACATACTACCCACATCCGTTCTTTTCCGTTCTTAACCGTTCTGTTTATGAAAATTTTCGCCACTTTTTGAAGCGGATGACAACGGATGGAGCCACCCCCGAAATTTTGCTCGTCTGCTGTGTCCTTTATGCATACGTTTTGCGTCCCTCGGCCAGTGGGACCTAGCCTTAAAGAAGCAGAAACTCAGAACAAAGACCAACCTGGAGTTGCAAACACATGGAGATATTTCTCTTTCTTTGGGAGGCCAGGCTCCAAAGGCAATTCAGAGACTCACAGAAGGAGGGTGTGTTTTCCAACAATGCACAAGATAGTTTCGAAGCCATACCCAATGGCAATGAGTACATGAGCCATAGGTCTTGGTAAGGAGGTTCCGTTCTTAGAGACACACGTTTCTTCAGTTGACAAAACTGCACGTAGAAATGAGCATCTAGGACGGGTGTCAAACTCGTGGCTCATGGGTCAGATGCATCACACGCTGACCAGGCCCACCCCCCGTTTAGCAAAAGGTGACTAACTACTTGACTCCACGAGTTTGACACCCCTGTCTTAGGAAAACATGCACACCCAAATACACATAAGGAAACACTAATGTGTATATTAGAAATAATGTGCATATTAGAAATATCAAAATGTGCATATTAGAAATATTGGACAAATACAGTTTAGGGGCAAAACTCCATAATTGATATATATTATAATTATATGGCGCTTGGTTGTTATGTAACTTTTTAGTTGTTAATTAGTTTTTAATTTTAGTTGTTGATTTATGTTTTTGGTTGTTAATTTTAAGAACACACAACCAGGCACCATATAAATATATCACGTAGAACAACCCAATGCAAATATTCTGGAGAGAAGTTTCCACTGGAGCCCAAAAACTTTGAAGAACATACCTTTGGTACATTAATTGTAGGGATGCAAGTAATTATAGTTTGGTCAGTAAATCATGGTGACTGCTTATGAATGTCACAAAAAACTCAGCTATTTCAGAGTGTTTTACTTGAACCTGTGTTATAGGTATAATGTAACATTTGAAGAGATTATAATCCACAATACCACTCACTGTGATAACAACAGTACCATTTCATCGGGTCAAGATATAATTAGATTGTCTCCCTGCACTTTGGTTTTTTTAATGGTCACATTTTGTGTGTGTGTGTGTGTGACTATTCTGAATGGACTAAACTTAATAATATCTAATATTTAGTTTATGTTGTCATCGGCACTGAATCATAACAAACACCAGGATGGCATTTGAACAACATGCATAAAAAAGATACTGAAATGAAATGTTAACCTCAAATGCTCAAATGTTATGACAGGAAATACCACCGGTTGTGATGGCAAGACTATATGCACACATATTATGTAACGGACTAATATCCCACCCCACCCTCTTGAAATAAACAAACAAACAAATAAAAAATCACACCACTGAGGAAAAATAGTTTGACATTGTTTCTTTGTCAGAGACTTTTGTAACACTAGCCATTCCCCATCCTGGCTGGGGAATTCTGGAAGTTGAAATCCACAAGTCTTAAGGTTGCTAAGACTGGATAGACACCTCTCCGTGTTCCTGAGCTTTGCCCATCCTTTCCTTCCTTCAAAAGAATATTGACTGGGGCAACAAAAGATGTGAAGCCAATGTAGAAGATGTGAAGCCAATGTTTTATTAACAACAGAATTAGAAGGGATCCTTGTAAGGTCATCTAGTCCGACCCCCCGCTCAAGCAGGAGACCCTATACCATTTCTAACAAATCGAAGTCGAGTCTCTTCTTGAAAGCCTCCAGCAATGAAGCTCCCACAATTTCCAAAGGCAACTTCTGTCCCATGGGTTGATGTTTCTCACTGTCAGAAAATTTCTTCTTATTTCCAGGTTGAATCTCTCCTTGTTCAGTTTCCATCCATTGTTCCTTGTCTGGCCTGCAGGTGCTTTGGAGAATTGCTTGTCCCCTTCCTCCTCTCTGTGGCAGCCCCTCAAATATTGGAAGGCTGCTATCATGTCTCCCCTGGTCCTTCTCTTTCCTTGACTAGCCATGCCCAGTTCCTCATGTTCTTCATGTTTTCGCCTTCAGTCTCCTAATCATCTTGGTTGCTCTTCTCTGCATTCTTTTTACAATCTCAATATCTTTTTTATAGTGTGGTGACCAAAACTGGATGCAGTTGGTGTGGTCTTACTAAGGCTTTATAAGAGTGGTATTAGTATCTCACTTGATCTTGATTGTATCCCTCTGTTAATGCAGTTTAGGATTACATTAGCTTTTTTGGCGGCTGCTGCATACTGCTGGCTCATATTTAGGTGGTTGTTCATTAAGACTCCAAGATCCAAGATTGTATAAGATGTTTTACAGGTGGCACTTCCCCCCGACAAGAATAGCAAGAATGTTCAAGAATAAATCCGAAAGATGTTAGAAATGTCATCAGATACCTGGCTCATATTACCATATGTGGTGGACTTGTGCGGGTGCAAAAAAATATTGGACTAAAATCCACACGTGGTTGGAAAAAATGACTAAAAAGCATATAGATTTAAAACCAGAGATATTTTTATTGGGAATTCTACCTGATACATACAGCAAAGATTTAAAATATTTGATTGTAAATGTATTAACAGCAGCTAGGATTGTATTTGCTAAAAATTGGAAAAAGAAAATACCATCACAGGAGGAAACTATCAAGAAAATACTGGAATGTGCTGAAAGGAGTAGATTGACATTTGAAATTAGAGAACAAGAGGATAAACAATTTTACAAAATTTGGGACCTTTTCTATCAATGGCTAGAAAACAAAATATAATAATAGAATATGTAGAATTTTAGAAAATAATGAATATATAAAGATGTATTTCTTTTTCTTTATTATTATATGTATAAAATGTTTTTAGGATAGATTTGGGAGGACTATATGGATTGTTCAAAATAAACTAAGTAAAGTATAGCTATTTCGCCAAGTATGAATGAACAAAATTATAGTCAAATGATAAATAATAATACCAGGATATTCAATTTTTGATTGATAATATGAGTTATTATGTAATGTAACTGTAACTGAGATTATGAAATCGAAGCACAAAAAAAATGCAAACCAACCGACACACTGCTTGTATATTTATGGAAGAAAGATGGATGTTTTTATGTTTTGCTTGTTTTTTGTTTGTTTTTAAAAATCAAAAAAGCAATCCAAAAAAAAAAAAAAGACTCCAAGATCCAAGAAGGATCTTAGTAGGTCACCTAATCCAACCCTCCGCCCAAGCAGGAGATCCTACTCCATTTCTGACAAATGACAGTCCAATCTCCTCTTGAAAGCCTCCAGTGATGAAGTTGCCACAATTTCCAAAGGCAAGCTGTTCCATTGGTTGATTGTTCTTACTGTCAGAAAATTTATCCTTATTTCCAAGTTGAATCTCTCCTTGATCAATTTCCATCCATTACCAATTGGAGTAGTAGCTTCTATTCAAATTAAATGACAAAGTATCAGGTTGCATTTGCAAAACACACTGTGGCTATATTGTTCCAGTAGACTCACCCATAAAAAAATAATGTTTGTATGAGCTACTGCTTGGAACTTCTCCACTGATCATGGCTGGGCTACAGCTTTGTCCATCAATATATCACATTTCTTCTCTTTGCAACGACTAAATCATTACACATTCCTTAATCCAATTATTGGTGTTGGTTAATAACAACCACAAATGTGTGACGCAGTAGTGTATTGCTGCATGAAGAAGGCCTCAATAGTTAGGAACCTGACAGAGTAAAGAATCAACATCTACCTTTATGTGTTGGAAGGAGCAATGAGTTAAAAAGTGTACGTTAGCTGAAATATTGAAAATCCAACCCAAATTAGGTGATTACTACCTCCAGGACTGCTAATGGAAGAAGGCTAGGACAAGAATTGACCAATGATTGTATTAAGTCCATGCTATATTACATAGCATTTCTGTCTCTCACACTGTCATACCCCTGTCGGAATCTGAGTCAGAGGGAGAGGCTGAGCAGCTGACAGGGAGTGGGAATGTGGCTCTGTTGGCTATGGAAGAAACTGGGGAAGGGCAAAGTCTGGCTGGGCAAAGCAGGGGAGAGGTAGAGCAAGGCAGAGGGAATTCAGAAGAAGATCTAGGCCCACTCCATCTTCATCCTAGGGCACGCAGGGAGGAACAGAGAAGGGAGTAACGTGAGTTGCATGGCTTATGGGAGAGGAAAGGGTCCTGATTCCTGTTCTGTATATAAATAGTAGATTCCAAATAACCCATTCTGATTGGTCACTAAAAACTAATGGGGATAGGTTCAAAAGGAACCAATCCCCAAAGCCGCACAAAGGTGGCAAAATCAAATGAATGTCATTGGCTACAAGCTGGCAGGCAGAAAAGTATAAAAGGGCTGTCGCGGCTTGAGCCTATGTTCCGTTTTGCAACTGTACTATAAATAAAGACTTGTTGTTGGAAGCCGGTCTACCTCGAGTTTTTCCGGACGGAACACTGGCGACGAGGATGGGATCGTCCTAAACGCGAGATGGAGCACGCAGTGACTGACAAGCCAGACAAAGAGAAATGGCTGGAAACAATGCGCCGCCCACACCCTTCAACCCCAATGAAGAAGATTGGGAATCTTACGTAGACCATTTCCAGATGTACCTAGAGAGCAATGAGATGGAGGAAATCTCAGACCAACGAAAAAGAGCTGTCATCTTGACACACTGTGGGCCCGTGATTTTTAAAATGGCCAAGGCTTTGGCAAAGCCCCGAGATATCAAACAACTGACGTGGATTGAGCTCCAAAGAGCATTAAAGGCCCACTATGCACCAGTGGTGTCAAACTTGATAAAGCGGCACGAGTTTTATCGGAGAGACCAGAAAGAAGGCGAAACCATCGCTGATTTTGTAGCCGCACTACGCCAAATAGGGGGAGCGTGTGAGTTTCTTAACTTAGATGAAGCGATGCGGGATCGAGTGATATTGGGGTTAAGAGACTCAACCATACAGAGCAAGCTACTGAACAAACCCAACATATCAGTAGCCGAAGCTATTGCAGAAGCCTCGGCTGCTGAAGCCGCCAAAAAATCGGCAGATAAGATGAAACAAATGAATGCAAGTAACGATGAAAAAAGCCCAGCCAGAGGAAAAAAACAACCTCCCACAACCACTCATTACGAAGAACTCGAAGAGACATCAGAATCTGGGGAGGAAGACGACGAAATCCACCACCTATACGCTAATAAGAAAGGGCGCGAAAATAGAAATTGGCGGGAATGTGCTGACTGCGGGGGAAACCATCCCCGAGCCGATTGCAGATTCCTCGATGCCTTTTGCAGAGCATGCAAGAAAAGGGGGCATATCGAGAAAGTCTGCAGAAACAAAAAGAATTATAGCCCAAAGAGACGAAACGACTCCCCAGCAAAACCTGAGCCAAGACTCTCCGAGAGAAAGTGGCAGTGAAACAGGCAAGCCACTAACCGGGAGAAAGCATACCAAACTTTCATTATCGGAAGCGCTCAGACAGAAAGCGGGAAGAAAGTAAAAATAGTTGTAAAAATCGAAGACAGCCCCTGCGAGATGGAAGTTGATTCTGGATCGTTCCTATCCATGGTGTCATGGGACACCCTCAAAAAACTAATTCCAGGCATCAAAATTAAGGAACTCCAGAAACAGAAACTAACCCTCAAAGATTATCAGGGAAACTGAATTCCTGTAATCGGCCTGGGACATTTTTGAATCACTTACAGGCAACATGTCGCAGTACTACCACTAACAAGAGTCGACCGAGATCGACCAAGCCTCCTGGGTATCGAATGGTTCGCGCCATTGGGCATCGGGATGACCGGAGTAGACCGAGTGGCCGCAACTGACTGGGAAGAAGACCTGATCCAAGAATTCCAGGACGTCTTCGACGGGTCCCAAGGCAGGTATCGGGGGACCCCCATTTCTTTTAGTCTAGACCCACAGATAACCCCTAAAAGGCTAAAGGCCAGATGGGTTCCTTTTGCTTTAAAAGAAAAAATAGAGGAACAACTAAATAAATTAATAGATCAAGGGGTTTTAGAACCGGTCGACCATGCTAGATGGGAAACACCAATTGTGACACCAATTAAGCCAGACAGGTCAGTTCGAATCTGTGGCGACTAAAAGGCTACCCTGAACCACGTGCTGCAACAGAGCGCGTACCCGGTGCCAGTTGTGCAACACCTACTGCACTCTCTTGGGGGAGGAAAAGTTTTCGCTAAACTAGACCTAGCACAAGCGTACCAACAGCTCCCAGTAGACCCCTTAACGGCGGAAGCACAAACAATAGTGACTCACAAAGGGGCATTCAAATGTAACAGACTCCAATTTGGAGTAAGCGTAGCTCCAGGCGTTTTCCAGAGCCTCATGGAATGCCTGTTAAATGGCATAAAAGGGGTCGTGCCATACTTTGACGACATCCTAATTTCAGCCAAAGATGCAACACAGCTTAAAAAAAGACTCAAAGAAGTCCTAAATAAATTCAGAGAATCTGGCCTTAAAGTAAAGAAAGAAAAGTGCTGTCTAATGACTGATCGCGTCGAGTTTTTAGGATATTTAATTGATGGGGAGGGCATACATCCCACTGAAAAAAAAGTCAGAGCTATAAAAGACGCACCAGAACCAAGGAATAAAACTGAGCTGCAGGCATTTTTGGGACTGATAAACTTTTATAATGTGTTCCTACCCCCAAAAGCCACAATAGCGGAACCATTGCATCGATTACTGGACAAGAAAACAATTTGGACATGGGGGATTAGAGAAAAAAAAGCTTTCCAAGGAATAAAAGACTTATTAACATCAAACACCGTTCTTATCCAGTTTAGCAACACACTGCCATTGACGGTGACCTGCGACGCCTCGCCATTCGGAGTCGGTGCCATCCTGAGCCACCAATTGCCTGATGGGAGAGAGGCGCCCGTCGCATACTATTCTAAGACCCTATCCAAAGCTGAGCGTAATTACAGCCACTTGGACAGAGAAGCTCTAGCAATTGTCGCCGGATTGAAACGCTTCCACGAGTACCTATATGGAAGAACTTTTCAAATCGTAACAGACCACAAACCACTACTAGGAATTTTGGCGGGAAACAAGCCCACACTGAATAGATGGTCAGAGTTCCTGGCAGCCTATTCCTATACCCTGACACATCGCCCAGGGAAACAAATTTCCCATGCAGACACTTTGAGCAGAGCACCATTGCCATCAACAGAGGAAGACCCGGCACCAACGATGACAGCATTACAGATAGAGACTTGCCCCGATCTACCCATATCTGCGAATGATGTCGCCAGAGCCACCGCAAAAGACCCATTGACTGCCCGCGTACTTAACTGGGTAGGTAAAGGCTGGCCGGAAAACCAAAAAACTGAGAACTTTAAACCTTTCCGGACCAGACAAACTGAACTCTCAATCCAAAAAGGTTGTTTATTGTGGGGTGATCGGGTAATTATTCCTAATATTACAAACCTAAGTACTGGGTATGCTTCATGAAGGCCACCCAGGGATAGTTAAAATGAAAAGCCTTGCTAGAAGCTACGTTTCGTGGCCAGGTATAGATAGGGACATCGAATACTGGGTAAACTCATGCAATAAATGCCAAAGAATCAGGCCGTCCCTGCCAAAAGCACCCATAAGAGACTGGGAAACCCCAAGAGGCCCCTGGTCACGAATCCACATTGATTTTGTGGGTCCTACCAAGGGGCATATGTTTCTGATTGTCGTGGATGCATACTCTGATTGGCTGGAGGTAAAAATTATGCCATCTATGACAACAGAAACCGTTATAAAACAACTTGACAAACTCTTTGCAACCCATGGCCTACCGGACGTCCTAGTGTCCGACAACGGGCCACAATTAACCAGTCTCCAATTCGAGCAATACCTAGCCTCCCTAGGTATAAGACATGCCCTAACCGCGCCAGCCCACCCGGCTGCAAACGGGAGGGCAGAGAGAATGGTCAGGTTTACCAAGGAGGGTTTAGAAAAAATGGACACTGGGGATGTCCAAAATAAAATAAATCGATTACTCACCCTCCAACATATCACACCCAGTACTACAACCAACAAAACCCCAGCAGAATTACTGATGGGAAGGAAACTAAGGTCGCATCTAGATAGATTGCACCCAAATTTCACACCAGAAAACCCCCCCAACTCCTCCACTCGATTCAGGACTTTTGCAATAGGCGACTTAGTTTATGTTAAAAATTTTACTGGGGACCCATTATGGCTACCCGGACAAATTACACAAATAACAGGCCCCAAATCCTATCGACTAACGGTAGACGACGGCAGGGAATGGAAGCGGCACATAGACCAGCTTCGCTCCCGAAACATAGAACGAAATGCAAACACACAACCACACATAGAAAAACACAACAAAATTCAAACCAAAGAGGGGGGGGGGGAAATGCGAGAAATCAATAAAGAACCGTTTAAATTAAACTCCGAAAACAATAACAATCAAAAAGAGCAAATAAAAGACTCACTGTTTGAAGAAAGTTGTGAGAAGAGTCCATCCGAAGGGGCCAGCCAGGCCAGCTCAACCTTCCCGGAGGAAACGGGAGGGAGCGGCAAAACCGCTGGCCTAAGAAACTCAGGCGGCAGTAAAATGGCTGACTCATCCTTCCAGACGGTTCCATGGAGAAGGACGGAAGACACAGCAACCCCATCCGAACCGGTCGAAGTCTCCAACAATAATGAACCGCGCAAGTCCAGTCAAATCAAAAGAAGCCCCACCTACCTGCGCGACTACGTCACCACGTAGGACTGAACTAAGAGGCGAGGGGTGTTCTGGATATAAATAGTAGAATCCAAATAACCCATTCTGATTGGTTACTAAAAACTAATGGGGATAGGTTCAAAAGGAACCAATCCCCAAAGCCGCACAAAGGCGGCAAAATCAAATAATTGTCATTGGCTACAAGCCGGCAGACAGAAAAGTATAAAAGGGCTGTCGCGGCTTGAGCCAATGTTCCGTTTTGCAACTGTACTGTAAATAAAGACTTGTTGTTGGAACCCGGTCTACCTCGCGTTTTTCCGGACGGAACATTAGCTGCAGCTAAGAACACAAAGTTTAAAAAAGGAGGCTGCACACAGAAAATTGTTGAGAGCAAATCATGAGTTATCTGGTATTGTCCAAGCTTATCTGGGGTCCTGGCGTCTTCCCAACTGTGTATGTTTTGCTGGGTTTTCAAGTCTTCAATTCCTTCTCCTGCCCTGTGAAGTTAATTACTGCAACGTGGTTTGTGTGGATTTTTATTTACAGTTTGTATGTACTTTGTTTTTGGACTGAATTTCCTCCACTTAAAAAATGTTCTTTGGAGAGTTTTCTCTCCAGCCGAAGGTAACCTGGACATTGGGGGTAAAGTTGGAGGTATTAAAGGGACCCTTCTTACTTGTGTGACTGTGTTGCCTTTGTGCCACATCCTACGGTCATCCCACACACATTTCTTCAGGGCTTCATTGCCCTTCAAACAACCTTCTCTTTTAAACGTGCAAATACATTTCAATGCCCCTGATTTATCCTCCTACTTTAAGAAGGGGAGGGGGGGCATAGGTTTCCAATTATTTCTTGTGGAGTTTGACAGCTTTCACCAGCTTGTCGCTACCACCTGCATGGAGCATAGAGCAAGCTCTCCTATTCTGAAAGTTAATTCTGCTTCTCCCTTGTCTTTCTATTCCCTGTTCCCCTTCAGTTTTCATTATTGCTTCGCTTGTACAGATGGCTCTTTTCTGAGTGATTAAATTACAAAGGTCACCCCGTGGCCCTTTAGCATTAGGAGATCAGGGTTCAGACAGTAAAACTGGTGCATGCTAAAAGAGAGGACAGTGTCAGAAGTGAGTCAGGGCATGGAAGACGGAGGGGAAAAGCAGCCCAGTTTCTGCACTGGGTGAGGTGGTTGTGAAGACGCTGGATCATAAGCAGAATTACAGAATATCAGAGTTGGAAGGGACCTTGGAGGTCTTCTAGTTCAACCCTCTGCTCAAGCAGGACACTCATTCCAGATAGATGGCTGTCCATTAGGATAGGGGAGCCTCTGGTTAAAGGCAAGTCAGCTATGAGAAGCTTGGGGGCCACTTGGGCTGATAAAATGAAAGCAAGAGAGACAGATAAAGGGAGAGAGACATAAGCTAGGATTTGTTTGTTTTGGTCAAAGATTATTCTGTTGAAGAGAAAGAGCAGCAGAAGCTGTTTGGTGTCTTCCCTTTCTTTTCTCTTCCCTTGCACACAGTCTCAGCAATTGGTGGCAGCTCAGAGGTATGAATGCATCTGGGATTATTTTGCATCTGGGATCAGGCACTTCTGAACACCTCTATGTTCCTTTTCATTGGATGACACTCACCTCACAGACAGGAGCTGCTTTTGTCCTTGGGCCACCTAAGGTGAAGGTTTCCTCTCGTGCTAGTCATTCCCGACTCTAGGGGGCAGTGCTCATCTCCATTACAAAGCCGAAGAGCCAACGCTGTCCGAAGACGTCTCCGTGATCATCTGGCCGGCATGACTAAACGCCAAAAGCGCATGGAACGCTGTTACCTTCCCACCAAAGTGGTCCCGATTTTTCTACTTGCATTTTTTTAATGTGCTTTTGAACTGCTAGGTTGGCAGAAGCTGGGACAAGGAACGGGAGTTCCCTCTGTTACGCGGCACTAGGGATTCGAACCACTGAAGTGTCGACCTTTCTGATTGGCAAGCTCAGCGTCTTAGCCACTGAGCCACTGTGTCCTTGGGCCACCGAAACAACTGCATTTATTTCCTGTTAAGTAGAACAAACCCAGAGAGGTTTTCTCAGGTCTGTGCCGACATCATGAATGATAAATGAATAAATGGCTAGTTGTTGGAAGTTGCAGCAGACATGTCACACAAAATTGAACAAACATTTCAGCGACATATTCAAAATAAATGCAGGCTTTAGCAGTAAATGGAGCTAAAGCAAAACACCGTTTAATACAGTTTTTCTGCAACTTGGCAACTTGAAGTCCATTTGCTTGAAAGCTGCCAAGTTTGAAAAGCATCGAGTTAACAGATTTTGTTTTCATTCATCTCATTTAGTCATCATTAACGTTCTTTACACACAAGTCTTGGCAGGAATGTCCTGAATGTCACGAGATGTGTCCCATTCCTGAATGTTATTAAATTCCTTTTTAGCTGAACTTTGAAGAAAACATGGTCAACATGTTAGACTTGCATCTTCAGGTAATGCAGTACAGATTGATGTTTAGCTTTTATTTGCTCCATCTGTTCTTGTTGAGCATCTTTTTTGGGGGGGAGGGGGGAAGCATAGCTTATTCAAATCTTTGAGCTCCCAAAACAGAGCTAGATAATATTTCATTAATCTCTGAGTTTAATGCCTTATTAAAGCCAGGCCTGCCATTTTTGGCTGCATTGTTTTTAACACTGGAAGGAAGAAACTCAAGCTGCTGCACATACATTATACATTAATAAGTGGTGCTGAACCCTTTTACTCTAAAGATAATGCCTTTTTACCACACGTGGCTTAGCTAGAGAAATTGAATAATACTTTTTAAAAAGGCATTGAAGCATTTTTAAAAATAACCCCAATAAATTCAATGCGATCAAACTATAGTTCCTACATTTGCTAAGTTTTAACTGAAGAAGGGGGTTTGTAGAAGCAAGGCGAGCTAGTAGCAACTAATCCATGGAGATGGCCACACAGCCACTGACAAAGTGCTGAGTTGGTGGTTTAAAATGGGAAAGAGCATCTTGTGTTAATGCTCAGCACTAAGACGGTGTAACTGCTGAGATCTCATTGGGACCCCAACATTTTTTTCCCCCTCCAGCTTACAGCAGGTCCTCTCAGGAACAGGATGCAAAGAAATCTGGGACAAATAAGTTGCTAAGCTTGATGAGTTCTCGATAAGCACAAAAACCAATCCTTTGTCATCATCAGAATAGCAATAGCATCGAGACTCATATATACTGCTTTATAGAGCTTTACAGCCCTCACAAAGTAGTTTGCAGAGCCAGCCTCTTTCCCCCAACGATCTGGGTCCTCATTTTACCCACCTCAGAAGGATGGAAGGCTGAGTCAACCTGGAGCCTGGTGGGATTTGAACTGCCAAACTGCACTCTGACCACTGTGCCACAGAGGCTCTTGCTACTGCTGCTGCTGTTTTTCCCAACTCTTCATCCAGTGCGGTTGTCCCCTGACAGCTAATCACAGGAAGCAACAATCACATTTCTCCTGTAGGCACAGAGCAGGCTACGTGGGTGTCCCAGAGTAAAAAAAAAAAACCCTTTCACCTCCTATCCAAATAAAATCCAAAGGAAACAAACCCACTTTTTTTTAGTTCATGTTCTGCATGGTTGTCTGGCCATATGCCAAAGAGGACTTGGTTCCTGACATCCTGTCTGAGTTGTGGTCTGAAGATGGAAGGGGGCAGGTATGCTCTGGACAAACCGGGGAGGAAATACACAGGGAGCCACATGTCCCAAGGCCCCGCAGAGGCCCACGGTTTACAGATGGAGGTGCACGAGACATGGTTAAAAAAGGTCCGAATATTTTTTTATTTTGAAGGTCATGGCTATCACCTGGTCTTCAGAGCCCATTTTGCAGAGTGGGGTCTCACACACACAACCTCAACCCAGTGGTGGGATTCAGCCAGTTCGCACCAGTTCATGAGAACCGGTAGCTAATTTTTGGAGCAGTTCAACGAACCGGCTGTTGGAAGAAATCTCCTTTCAACAGCCTTTTGTTTTTCCCCAAGTTTATGGGGTTAACCAACCCCAACACATCTTCGCACTTCTGTGAGCATCTCAAAGCCTACAGAGCTTGTTCCAAGTTCTGCCCTTGTTATAATCCCTACAAAAGTGATTCAGAGGAGACAGTCCTTCACTCCTTTACTTAAAGAAACTCTGCAGCTGTTTTGTTTTGTTTAACTCATATTTCCCTATCTCTGTTCTTTATGCATGCATCCAATGGGCTCTTGAAAGAAGAAACACAGAAGTTAAAATGTTCATACTCCACCTGGTGGCATCTAACATTTCTTGCTCCCACCACAGCCCCACATTATTATTTCTCACCTGCCTCTCCAAGCTCATTTCTCTTTCTGCTGCTACTCCAGCCTATTTTCCTGGTAGCCAGCAGAGGTTGCAATGTGCAAACTTCAGGAAGGGAGATCTGATCTTTCGTACCGCATTGTCAGGCGATGTGACTCTGCACATTACACAGCATTATAAATGCTTCAAGTGAAAGCTACATTTCTGCATAGCAAGAAGCCCCGAAAGATTAGGCATGTAGATGTTCTTAAATGATCATGCTATGCAAATGGCTTCTATGTTCTGCAGTTAAAAGCAGAACATTAATTAAATTAAAATAGAGGTCTTTTTTTTGCAAATGTTTAAGTTTGTTATTCCCTAATCAGTTGGGAATGGAGCACTGAGAAGAGAATGACTCTAGCACATTGAATTTTGCTGGCTGAGGGCTCGCACTGAGCATAAATCCAAACAAATTCTAATTATCTTAAGTGGAAAGCTATTTGTGAAGGGATTGCAAGCTCAGATACAAAGGAAAGAGATCCATTTCAAGTAGGAAACAAATGCATAACTACCCATGTGGTTTGAAATGCACCCTATTCACAAGATGTAACTGATTTGCCTTCTAGCACAGTCTGTTTTCTTTGGCATTTCTGCAACACAAACACACCCAACCCACTGCAGTTCTGTGGATCAAAGAAGCCATTTATCCTTTATTACAATAAACAATTACAATATATGGGAGTTCATTCTACTAAGTTTCTCCCTTTGAGAAGTTCACCTCTGTAGTTCCCTGGCCAAAAAGAGGAAGTGGTTTGTAAAATGTGTTCTTTTGCTTTCCAGTCTAGCTACAGCACTGGAATATCCTGTTCTGTCCTCATCCAAATATTATCTTGCCCTGTGAGGTACCATCCGAGGTAGTAATTTGGATGGCCCCAACCCTAATAGTCTTTCACAAGGCACCAAGGACCTGGCTGTTCCCCAGGCATCATTCGGAGGGTGGATGAGCTTTGTGGTTGTAGTGAAACAACTTTCTTTAGCTTTCTGAGGTCTACCCAAGGTTGGCTAGCTCCTGCCATCCAGCTCAGTGCTCATCTCAGTGGGAGCATCGTTGCAATGTTCCTAGTGAACAGGGCTTCTGAGAGATACAGTTCTGAAACCCACACTGGTAGATCTTTCCAATTGGAGAGAACAACAAAACAGATCAGCAACTAGCATTGATGATGTTATCTAGTTGGGTAATGTAATGTCTGCAAGAAAACTACTAAGCTTAGAGAACACCTGTCTGACCTTGATCACTGAGACCTAATGGATTACATCCTAGAGTTCTGAAGGAGCTGGAAGATGTTCTCTCAGAACCATTGTATCATATTTTTAAAACATATTAGGGCATCCGAGAATTGCCAGAGGATTGGAAAAAAGCTGACGAGGTTCCCATCTTCAAAAAAATAAGGAAAAAAAAAAAACAGACCCAAGAAACTACAGACCAATCAGCCTAATATCAATACCTGGGAAGAAACTGGAAGAATAATCAAAACACAGATCTGTGAGCATCTAGAAACAAATAAAGTTATAACTACTAGTCAGTGTGGGTTTGTTAAAAATAGATCACGCCAAATCAATCTTATTTCATTCTTTGAGAAAGTGACTAGACTAATAGACCAACAAAATGCTGTGGACATAGTATACTTAGACGTCAGCAAGGCATTTGATAAAGTAGACCACAACCAACTTAGTAAGCTTTTAAAATGTGGGATAGACAGCATAGATAGACACCTGATGGATTTGTAACTGCCAATGAGTCATCCTTAATGGTATTACATCTACATAGAGGGAAGTAAGCAGTGGGGTACCACAAGTTTCTGTCTTAGGCCCAGTACTTTTCAATATCTTCATTAACGACTTAAATGAAGGAATAGAAGGGGAACTCATCAAATTTGCAGGTGACATTACGCTGGAATCCAGAAGACAAGTTCAGGATCCCAAAAAATCTTCACAGATTTCAATATTGGGTCCTAATCAACAAAATGAAATTTAATGTGGAGAAAAGCAAGGTTTTACACCTGGGCAGGAAAAACCAAAGGTACAAGTGCAGAGGCTGCCACAAAGAAGAGAGGGTCAACTTATTCTGTAGAGCATCAGAGGACAGGACAAGAAACAATGGATGGAAACTAATCAAGGAGAAAGAAAACCTGGAATTAAGGAGAAACTTCCTTATGGTGAGGACAATTAACCAGTGGAACAGCTTCCCTTTGGAAGTTGTAGGGGCTTAATCACTGGACGTTTTTAAGAAAAGACTGGACAGTTTACCTATTTGAAATGGTAGGTTCTCCTGCTTGAACAGGGGGTTGGACTAGAAGACCTTGAAGGTCCCTTCCAGCTCTATTCTGATTACATTGATTGAAAGAGAACCAAGGACCTAAATTACAAATATTCTCTCTTATTAGATCAACAACTTCATGCACTCCGCTCTATAAAAAGAGGGACAGGCGTGTATTGCAACTCTCCACCCCGCCAAAGCTAGCCATTTCATTTATTTGGAACTGAAGCTAACTTTCCCATCAATCCTTCCTTCCCTTTTCCTCTCCAACATAATTATAGACATTTAGCATGAATGAGCAATTATTTCTGCAGTGGTCTGGAGGCAATTCCCAACCACATCTCAAGAAACACCAAGGAATTTTATATTGCAATTAGGGATTACTGACATGCTGCTCCAGCTGAATTTCTAGCTTTTCTTCCCCTGTTATCTTTACATAATAGGAAAATTATGTTTTCCTATTATGATTATCTTCACATAAAAGGAAAAACTGATGATGTGTAGAAGTGGAGCCTGTATCTATAAAAAAGAGGTGGCAATCCAATTCAGCCATCACAAAACACAGTTAAATATGAAAATATTCAAATCTAGACTTTTAAGTGTTTCACATTTGTTACAGGAAAGATGGAATGAGATACAAGAAGCGACAATCAGCAGCAAGCTGGATGGATTCAGCTCCAGAGGTGATGGATATTACAGGCTGCAGAAACTTTGGAAGATCTGAAGGACCAGTTGGGAGGCTGACTGTCCTACAGACACTCTCTACCTGTGTGACTGCTACCGGCTGACACTGATTTGAGGCACCTAATCAGTTACTCAGTAGTTGCCTCACAGTATAGATCTTAAAGGAAAATTTAATACTTATTTATTTGTACAAACTGTGCAATATTTTACAAACATATAAATTAAAGAATCCAATCCTTTGACGAATCATCAAATGAAGGTTTCCCACTTCTGTCCTTCTTTAGTATAATAAACAGCTTTCTGATGATAGTTTTCCCAGACAATTGGAATTGTCTGCGGAAACTATTTTCAGAAAGCTGTTTATTATACTAGGCAATTTACATCACTAATATACCCCTCTTTTATTTTATTTTAAGTTCTGCCTAAAGGAGGAAGTGTCAAGAGTATCACTGATTCCTTGAAACATGCCCAGTAATTATCTACTCAAAGAAGCAAAGGAAGGCAAAGGATGCAATTAAATAAATTCATCTGCAAAGCATTCATTTGTCCTGGGCCAGTGCATAATTTCTCCTGAACAAGATGTTTAAAGTATGGTTGGAGGAAATAGTATTTTGCACAGGTAAATGGATTCCCATTTCCCAGTGTTTACTTGGACGTTGGGAAACCTAAATCATATTGCATTCAAGGATAAATGAAAAATATAAGCTTCTGCTTAAAAGCTTCTATTGTGGATTGAGTTCCTGTGCTGTAGTTGAGAGTCCATTATGCTTTTGCAGTTTTTTTTTCCAGACCTTGGTCTTATTGGTGTTCAGGACCAAGTTATTGTGAATGAGTACTAAAACTACATTCTACAGCTTTCAGTGCAGTCATTTTCTAACCTGATATGGGCTTTAGAAGGCAGGGTTATAAGATGAACCTGATAGACTCTGCCTCCTATCTTTTTATAAGGAGGCCTCGCTGGATACAGAAGTCAGACTTTTGACCTGCTGCTAGAAATGTAGGCAGTGTGGCTTTTTACATGCTGACCTTTGCCACCTGATCATGCAGGTGTGACATAAGCAGGGCAGAAGTGATGGGCACAGATGGGTCCTGGGCTGTGTCAGCCTGGCCTCCTGCTGCCTTGATGTTTGCTGGAGCCTTTGTGTTGCTTTTCTGCAGCTCTCTGTTGCAGAGCTGAAAGTCAAACTTGATATGCATGATTCTGCAATGGGGCATAATTTCAGGCAGGGGGAATCTCAGCTCCTTCCTATGTTTTGGGATTTCAGCTGTCAGCTGTCACTGCCCACAAGGGAAGTTCAGCAAGATCTGGATGGTGACAAATGCATTATAAACTATCAGTTAGCCCGGCCTTATTATCAGAATAGCACAAGACCATAATGTTGATTGTGACAATTTATGGAAGTGAACATTGGACTTTGAAGAAGCATGAAGGGAAGACTGTTGATGCTTTGAAGTTTGCTGTTGAAGCAGCTTTATGGGCAGCCAAGAAAACAAACCAATGCATCATCGAAGACACATAATCAACCAAGACTTTGTGATGTTGTGGATGTATGCCATTAAGAAGAAGAAGAAGTTGTTTTTTCAAGTCAGAGATATTGCCAAAAACAATCAGGACACAAAGGACATCTTGATCGCATGAAAGAAGACAAACACTAGTTAAAATATCTCACACAAATGTCTGAAGTACAGTACAGTACAGTACAGCGAGTAAATTGACTAATGTTTGCCTAATACTGAGGGTCCATTATACAGCAATGCCAGATGGAATAATCCTGGAGATTACAACAGCATTTATTTATACTAAAGAGGGAAGAAGATTTGTATGATTTTATCAGCTCAGCTTTGTCTGACAGATGGGAGCTTTTGGGTTGCTCTCAGAGACATGCTAGGCATTTCTTCCTTGTCCCCACACAAATAAATTATTTAGGAGATGATCATTCACAGAGCAAGTCTTTCTAAGCCCCACTGATTCCAGAGAGAGCAAGAGAGGAACATGTGCTGATATCACTCTCAACACAACAAGCTGGACATTAAAACGTTTGCCCTTAGCCAGGCATGGAGAGTGAAGGTCAAAGGTATTAGAGTGGAGAAAAAGGCTTTTTAAAGTCAGTCAACTCCATAAATGTGCATTTTGAACCAGATTTTTTTCCCAAAGCCCTCACTTTGCATTGATTAAGACTATTATCTGCCTTTCGATTTGTGCACTTGAAGTGATTTACTTTATCTAACACACACACAGCACTAGTTTAAAAGGCTTATCAATCGTTAACAACTGTTTTTCCCCCAAGATAGTACAAACCTTTCTGCACCAGTTTTACCTCCTTTCAAAAGTATATTATAAGCTCCAGGGAAGTCAGAATTCACTCTCAAAGCTGCTATTTTATGGGCAGTCCAATTCTCCCTTGTCATTTGGGGCAGAGCATTGAATTTTTAATAGAATTGAACAATTGTTTTGCTACGTCAATTATTTCTTGAAAATCACTTTCAAGAAGATTTCAGAATAAGACAATCAAATAGACCAGTCTAGACTATAATTTTTTACTCTTAAAAAGAAAATATTACTTATTCTTAAAAATATATTAAAATATTACATTACTAAATTATTTAATATTTTAAGAATTTTATTTAAATTAATAATTTTAAGAATAATTTATATGATTAAAACTATTATATTACAAATATTAAAATATTTAAAAATGTTCTTTATTCTTAAAAGGTGAGAAAGTTGGATGAACTAACTTGACTATTGGTGAATAATTATTTGCAGTTTGACTGACCTCACACTATTGTTGTGACTGTTTAAAAAGAAAAAAGAAAAGAAGGGAGGAGAACTTTACACACTATTTTAAACTGATTGGAGAAAAGGTTGGAAGATGGCTGCTTCTTTTATTCCTTGGCAATTTGCAGAAAGAGTGTAAAAAAATCAAGATGTTGGTCATGTGATGATGATAGACACCATCTTGATTTTTTTACCCCAACATATTTTTATTTAAATCTTTGGAAACTGGTTTGGCCATTGTTGTGTAGGTCTTATTACAGTAAGCTATTTTACATGGCCTGGCATTAATTTAGGAAAATTGTCCAGTCATATTTTTCTCATACCATTGAGAAAATACCCCCCAAAATCCACAGCCGGATGATACTATTATTACGATCAATCAAAACAACCTCTCCAATAACATTCCTTCTTCCCCAGTGCTGGACAATTGCATACAAAAGCCACATTTGAGTGTCTCCTGGAAGTGTCTGCCTGGAAGAACCTCAGTCTAACAAACCATGGTTTATTAAATCATGGTAATCATCTCAAACATATATCATCTGCATGTTGTTTCCTCTTTCTGTACTGTCCTGCAGTGCAAGTTTTGTGTAATATTTTACTTTGAACGTAGCTTGTGAAGATTTTATCCATGATTTTTCCGTGCCAGTAAATCTGTGCTCTTTGCAAAAGACGGGATGTTAACCTTCAGTAAAAAAAAAAAAAAAAAAAGAAGAAATGGAGTTTCTACAGTCCCAAGAATAGGCCCTTGTGCTGTTGTCAAAAACTGAGGCTGGTTCAAAATGTTTCAGCATTTGTAACTTTTGAAAAAGGATCCGGGCTCTGCTCTCAGCTAAGGATCAGGAAAAAGCAAGCTTGTATTGTTTCTTGTCATTGATCTCTTTTCTAGTGTCGCTGGCTTCTCCCCAGTTGACTAAGCCATTGGCCATGCATAATTAACCAGCATTCCTGGGAGACTCTCTGCATCCCACTGCAACTTCTGGGTTCCTATCTCTCTTCCGTTTCCTCTGAAAATATAGGAGGCTGGTGGTGATAAAAATGTCCGTCAAATTTGGAAGTAGCTTTTACTTTCTGGGGTTCAAGCCACTTCTCTTTCACATGTAACAGGCAGCAATTTAGGAATGGAAGCAAGCCAAAAAATGCCATCTGAAATGACCTCTCCCTGCCAGGGTTTTCAACTGGAGTGCTTTGTCCAAGAATACAGGTGACGTATCCCCAATAGCCGACTCCGATTTGGTTTCAGTCATTGCAAACTCCCCCTGAAAAGCAAACACGCTCTCCACGTTTATTTGATATCTGCTGCCATCTGAATTTGATCTCTCTCTCTCTCTTCTCTCCACCCCATCCGCCCCTCCTCAACATCTCTCTGTTTCTGCTTGTCACGCTTGTCTGCTTTGTTCTTCTCCGTCTTAGGTACAGTAATTGCTTTTTGGGCAAGTGCCCAATAAAGGATCACGGGAACTTGCCTAGAATCCCATCCATTCCTGTCATCTCATTATTTATAAATATGCAGGAAATACTGGAAACTGCTGGTCTGACTCTTGAGGCAGAACTTTTCATGAAACGACGACGAAGCATCTTCAGAAAATAAACTGTAGAATTAACTAAATAAAGCAGGGATTGAGTTTTTTTTTTTTTGTCCATTGGTCCTTTGAATTGAGTTTAGGTTTTATCCTTATAGTGATCATGGTTCTTCCTTCCTTTCTTCCTTCCTTCCTTCCTTCCTTCCTTCCTTCCTTCCTTCCTTTCTTTCTTTCTTTCTTTCTTTCTTTCTTTCTTTCTTTCTTTCTT
>BLBF01000016.1:1337827-1359149 GCA_015471245.1 Laticauda colubrina
CCCTCTCTCCCCCCCTCTATTTCTCTTTATTTCTCCTTCTTTCTCTCTCTTACTCCCTCTCCCCCCCCTCTCTCTCTCTTTCTCCTTCTTTCTCTCTCCCCCATTTCTCTCTCTCTCTCTCTCTCTCTATTTCTCCTTCTTTCTCTCTCTCTCCCCCCTCTGTTCTCCTTCTAACTCCCTCTTTCTCCCCCCCTCTCCTCCCCCTATTTCTCCCTCTCTCTCTTGTCTTTCTTTCTCTCCCATGCTCAGACCTGGTTCATAGTCTGAAATATTCAAAAATACCTTCTGAATTCTAGGTCATCCATCTCCCTACCTACCTGTCTTTTTCCTCCCTTTCTCTCTTTCTTTTCCTATTCCTCCCTTCTCATCTAGCTATACGTACCTACCCATCTCTCTCTCCCCCTCTCCCTCTCTCCCTTTTTCTCCATTTCTCTATCCCCGTATTTTTGAACTGCCCATGTCCAGGAGACAAATGCATGAAAGGGGCCATTTCTTGAAGAGAGAAAGAACGAGGCCCCTCTGCTCTTCCTGGGGCTTTGCTCTCTGGCTCCAGTGACTCACAGAAATGGCCTCTCTCCACCCCCACCCCCCCACCCCACCCCCCATGCCTCTGCAGAAGGGGAGCCTGCTGGGATAGGCAGGCTTGGCTCTGGGGGTCTGCTGAGAGGGTCTCCTTCCCCAGGGCACAGGGAGGGTCTCCTTTGCACAGCTGGGGAGGGGGGAGCACCCGCCCAGCAGAAGAGGCTTCTCCCTCCAAGGATTCATGAAAGGCAGCCTTTCAACTGAAGATTCAATTCAATTCTGGCCAGTCACTTCCGCTCTTCCCTAGATCACAGGGAGGAATACAAGCCAGGGGAAGAGGGATGTGCATAGCTCCTGGGAACAACTTGGCCAAAGTGTGGGGTGGAAACCAGAAGGAATCCTTTGCTGAAATTAGACTAGTTGAGTAGCCAAGGAAGGGGCTTGTCTTCCTGAATAGGCGGTGATGGCTAAATACAATGCGACTTTTCGTGTCTCCCGCAGTATTAAGAGTGATTACAAAAGCTGTCCTATTGTTTTTGGAAATCTGTTTATTTCCTAAAAACATGCATGCAGCGCCCCACTGTTTCAACCCGCTCTGTTGTTTGGAAATTCACTTGAAAAACCCCAGAGGAGTTTTTTTTTTTTTTTTTTCTTTGCAAACTTTTTTCTTCTCATTCAAGAAGCTTCTTCTTATCAGAAGAAAAAAAAAACCCCCCCCCCCCCCCAAAGTCCATGTATCTTTTTGGTAAAAAAGCAGCTTTGGCTCAACCATGATCTGGATGACTGAGAAGCTCCTTAATAGACAATAGTTGAGAAACATTGTTTTACTCCAACCGCCTTTGATAGCTCTGCTTCTTGCCATTAAAAGCCTTTAGAGACTCCGGGATTTCCAGAATCCAAAGGGGCTTTCTAAATCATGGGGAAGATACTCCTGGTTTCTTCCCAGTTTCTCAGAAGATGTCTCTGTGCTGTCTGGAATTAACTCTTCCATGAGTTCTCTAACATAGGATCCAAGCTGTAGTCCTTGAGTAAAATCCACACCTAACCCACAGATTAGTAGATACCTATTCTGTGACAAGGTATAATAGTCAACAAAATGTGGCTTCTTGAGTAGGAATCTTTCCATGCATACGTCTCTCTAAATCAATAACCAAGTGAGAAGATTTCCAGGTTAGCATAGCACAGCTCCTATTGCAGGGCCAAATAATCCCTCTACGAGATAGAGAAGATCTTTAAGAGGATTAAACACTGTTTTTTTTTTTTTTTAATTCTTCTTATTACAGTACATGGAAGTTACCTTTAGAAGAGCTGCTCTAATACAATGTAGGTTGGAATAATAACAAGAGTCATCATCATCTCAGTTTTAAGAATGCATATCTCAAAATAGACATCTCTTATGCGCCACTCGATAATACCTTTTATTTAATTAAAAGTTGTCTTATTTTAAGGATATGGCAATTTCTTTTAATGTATACAAACTGCATAGATCAAGCCCTTGGCACTTCTAATTATGTGGCAAGAAAGAATCATAGATTTATCATTGGCTGGTTGTAAAATGATCAATGTCAGTAGTAATTCTGGTGATCATGGTGATATGATATGAATTGTCACATATGATATGAATTGTACATTAATAAACATACTGTAGTCTACATTTCTTCGTAGCTTTTCTTGTTTTTCTGGAAAGTATAACTTTAAATTTCATTTTCATTCCTGTGTTAGTATTTAAATTGCCTCTTCTCCATCCAGTAACATAAAATAATGGCTAAGTAACTGACCTAATTAAGTACAGCTGTTTAATGTATCTAATCTGTTTATAAAATGGTTTAAGTGTTAAAAGTAGAATGTTCAATTAGAAAGCACAAATGATATCGCTAATCCTAATTGATAGTTATAATTTACTTCAGAAGATCTTTTTAATGGAAATCATACATTAATTCGAATAAAATAGCCCAGCATCTGAGGGTTTTCAATTATATTTTCTAATCAGATTTTCCCCTTCCCAAAATAATTTGTTCTCTTGCTCAAGCTTAATAACCGGCTATCTTTCTAAGTAGTAATTAACACTTAAAATTAAGTGAAGAAGTTAATTTGAGAAGAAGATCTAGTGTAGACTGTGCAGAGTCATTTCCAGGAAGTTGTTTCAGAAGGTGTTGGGAATGTGAATCTTGCTCTTTAAAGCAGCTATATCATTGTCGAACATCTTTCAGCAGAGAAAGGAAGATCAGCATTGCAGTGGCGTATGAATGGCACAGTGGTCTTGAAACTTGACAGCTTTTAAGACTTGTGGACTTCAGCTCCCAGAATTCCTCCTCCAGACATGTTAGCTCAGGAATTCTGAAAGTTGAAGTCCACAAGTCTTAAACTTGCCAAGTTTGAAGAGCCTTGGTCTAGGAATTTGTGGGTCTTACTTGTCCAGTCTGGAAGTGCTTTGAGGAAAAGATCATAGGAGGTTTTAGTGAACAAGGAATGCAGGCTGATTTCTCCTTCCTTGTGCTTTGGAGATTATTCCAGTTCATGGAGAGGAAACAATGGCTTAGTTGTCATGTCTACTTTGAAATCCAGAATGAGGCTATCAGATGGATTGTTTTTATTTGATCAAAAAGTTTTCCCCGGGACAATTCAACTTTTTTTTTTTATCAGAGATGGGATTTGTTGCAGTTATTAAGTGAATGTGCAGTCATTAAACAAATCGGACTCATTCTTTGATGGTGGAAGCAGCTGGGAAGGTGATAGATGCTAATCTTATCATCCTGGTACAGTGCAACAATGCAATAAATACACAGGCATTGCCAAGTGCACAATTTTTTTTTTTTTTTGTGTATTTCATCGAAAATAAAATACAAAACAGTAAAACAAACACATAAAATGAAACCGAACAGGAACATACCTTCAACCCCAAGAGCAATGAAAAAATAGTGTGCAAAACAGGTGGAAAAATTGGCCAATTAAATTTAGCATTGAACATGTAGGATCCACCCTGGCTGGGTGATGAAAGAAAAAATGGTTTCCCGGAGTTTAATCATGCGGTTATGGGGATGCTGAGGTGGTCATAAGTGTGGAAAATAGGGGGTCATAAGTGATTATTATAGATTACAAATTAACAGTTGGAAGTGCTTTGGAAAATAGCTTGACCCCCTTCTCTCTGTGGTAGCCCCTCAAATACTGGAACAAATACTGCTATCATGTTTCCCCTGGTCCTTCTCTTCCCTAGACTAGCCATAAGTTATTTCAGTGCTGGTATACCTATATTTTAAAGAAGTTACATTTCCAGCTTTGGAGACCAAGCAGGCTGGTGACCCATGATAGAGAAGTTAGTGGCTGTGTTACTGGGAACATGTGCAAAACCCTGTGAATATATCACGCTATTAATTTCCAGTGCCTCTCCATAATCTATATCTTAATTCGTATTTATTTAAGCTGCAATCACATATATCGTATGGCTAGTATTGCCATGTATAGAGTGCTTATTTAGTAATATAGATAAAGTTAATCATCTGATTCATAAAATGACCATCAGTTAGGAACTACCCTAATATGTGGACAGTTTAAGAATAGCAACAATAATATGATATAATAAGATAATATTATATTATATAATAAGATAATATTAAATATAATATTATGTTTGATATAATAAGATATAATTGGATTGCTGGATTGTTTGTGTCCTTCGAATGAGATTATTTTCCTGCAGACTTGTCATCATCGCACAATGTTAACATTAGTAAAAATGGATGAGTGAAGTTTGCTGGTGCTTTGTTGATGATTGTAGTTGACCCTGCCCTCTTGCTGGAGCATTACTTCTTCCTTGATGGTTCCTTGGTGAGGACATTGCTTCTTTCACGATTGTTTCTCTTATGCTCCTTCCTGCTCTGGGTGTTGGCTGCTGGGGAACATATGCCCTGATTAGTTGTTTCCTCCCTGGGTTTTTAAATGTTGCGTAGATAGGCTTACCTCTGTGTTTCTGTTGATGGATGATTTGTCAGAACGCCAAGCTTCCAGACATCAACCGGTCATTGGAAGATATGATGAGCATTCCTTGATCGCCCAATGCAAATAAACAAATTGAACCCACAGTTTCATTTCTGGAATTGTTGACATGTTAGACTGAAGCAGATTGAAAAATGCCTGCAGTAATTTGAAGCATGGAAGGATGACAGGATATGTCAGAGAAAATGTATTAATGGACATCTTTGATTTGCAGGTTACTAGAGTGTAGAACAAAACGTATTCCAGAAACTTTTTAATTTGTTGTCAGTGAAACTCCTCAGTCACCCAGGTAGAATTGTCTGGAAGTTGAGTCAGGGCAACTGGATTTCTTTTTCTTTGAAACAGGTACATAATTGGATAGTTTTCTGTGCTTTCTTCCCCAAACCTCCAAAAATTTAACCTTAGACTGTCTACGATTGACCTCACCCCTTTCCTAAGAGGTCTGTAAGGGCCATGCACAGGTGCACCAATGTGCCTACCATCCCTGTCCTATTGTTTCTTTTTATTTTTCTTATATGTATCCATAACCATGTTTATACTTATACCTGTTATAACTTCTTGACAGAATGAATGGGTGAATGAATGAATGAATAATGTTTTACTGCTTATCCAAGAAGCTTTTCAGTTTGAGCAAGTGGGTTGGGGGGGTGGGGTGAGATATGCCCTCCAGGCAAGTTTCAATTCTTACCTAATTTGAATAGGCTCCTTGAGTAGACACTGAGCCCTAAAAGAATCCTTGCTCCTAAATCCTTCTTTGTTCTAATCTGTTCCTAATTTTTCAGGAAAAAAAAAAAAACACAGACTGCTGGCAAACCTTTCTGTGAACACATTGTCTTCCGTCTTGTTTTAACCGGAGAAAGTCGAATAAATACCCTCCTCAAATAGCATTAGTGTGGGATACTATATGTTTGTTATATTTAGCTGATCTCTTGGTGAAGTATTTTTTCCCCTTGTAGATACATTCTACCTAATGTGAAGATATTCCACTTGTTTTAAATGTCAGGTTTATTCTAAATAACATACTATGTATTTCTCTTCAGGGGCATGCTCTTATCAATAATATCTCCCCATGTTCTGGTTTTTTTCCCTTTCAGAGTCAATGTTGGAAGGCTATATCGCATGGAAGGACTATAGCACATGGAAGAAAAAGCTCAGACCAGGATACCTTTGGTTTCCAGGTTGCCAAGATATGGAACAAAGCCTGCTGGAAGTACCTTACAGCCTGTTCCAAACGGGAGGGCTCCTCACCTTTCAGGGAATGCACAGATCATTGACACAAATTTCAGCAAGCACAATGGCACCAGTCGTCTGTCTTCCTTTGCTTTTAACTGCAGAAAGCCGAACAAATTCCCTCTGGGAGATCGGACCGGTAATGAATATAACTCCAGTCAGGATCCCAGTGAACGAGTGACTGGGTCGGGACGATGTCCTCAGTCTGAAGGATCCGTTGGTCAGGAAGAGCTTAGGACCAGTTCCAAAACCATATTTTCAAAAACAGTGAAAAAAGACACCATGTTTGCATCGCCCACGGAAGACTTCAGTCAGAAAGGTTTGTCTGGTGCGTCTAATTCGAAGTATTCCAAAAGTTCTTTGTTAAGCAGGACGTCCTACCCTGGATTTAATGCACCAAAACCCCAGTTGAATGGGATTTGTGGCAGCCAGTCGATGATAGGCTTGCAGAGGATTAGAGGGAATCATTTTGTCACTCGGAGTAGCTCAGGGGAGAGCCTGGCAAGACCCACTGACAGTGTTCCACCCGCTTGTGAAAAAATGGTCCGGTCTCAAAGCTTCTCACATTCCCTTCAAAGCTCTCTCTTGCCTCCCACATCTCTTACCCGATCCCACTCGTTTAACCGAGCGGTGGATCTGACCAGGCCTTACCAGAATCAACACCTAGTCTGTAGACCATTGCAGAGGCCGACTCTCCTGTCGAGAAGTGCCCGCCAGTTAGACGTGCCCAACGGGAATGAGCCTTTGAGGTACGAGTTTCCCAGGTCATTGGCTGCTTTAGCACCTTCTCATGTCAAGAAACAGCCCCTCTTAAATGGCTCGGGGGATGCGTCCCCTGTGAGGTTCAGATCAGGCCGCCCATCGTTGCTGAAGCCCATGAACCAGCATTTGGGTAGAAAGATCCCCATGGATGGCAGCACCGGGAAAGATCCTGCAAATAGTTTAATGGAAGACCTGATTTCCACAGAGGTTAAAAGAGGCGATGCTGATGCCATAGAAACCCAGAGCAATGATTTTGTGGAGAGTAGCTGTAAGATGTACACGGATGGCGACGTGGATGAAATATCAATATCTTCTCTGTCCTCTTCGGAGAAAAATGACCTTAGCGAAGATTTTAGCGATGATTTTATAGATTTAGAAGATCCCAGCCGAACCGCGCGAATTCAAGATGAGAAAGTTCCTGCTGAAAAGCTGGAAGTTAGAAATGGAATGCCACCACATCAGCTACTATCTTTTCAGGAAAATGAGAAGTTAAACTATAATAACGAGGAATGGCTGCATATCCATGTGTCAGGTAAATATGCAGGGTATGGTTTTTCAGTACTCATTTTAGAAGCTAATGGAACCCATAACATGTTGTTCCCTCTTCTCAAATAACCGTTCCACTGTTTAACTTCTTTATTCATGTTGTTAATCCTGAACATTTGGCATTTGAGAGCCCTCACATAAATTCATTTTTCAATTAGTTGTAGAGAATGTTAAAATTCAAATTATATTTAATTTAATTGTGCAACTTGAACACTTTGGAAAGCTAACATTGTCAACTTAAGGTATGATTAATGTCTGTGAAAGTTCTCAATCATCCAGGTTATGGTTATCCCAAAGATGCTTTTTTTGAAAGAGAATTGGATGTTCTTGTTTTGTTTTTGTTTTTTTCTCTTTGAAAATGTTTCACAGTTTGAAAAGCAAAATGTTTTCAAGGAATAAAACCCAAGAAAGCCTAGTTGCCTTTTGGAAAAAGCACCTTTGGGACAACCATGAGTTGGATGACTGAGAATTGCCATAGACATTTGCATTAGTTGTAATTTCTAAATAATCTTCAAGATCAGCCCCATTTCAATATGATCCCAGGATCTGGTCCACTTGCTTTTTTTCTGGGTAAACTCTGGTCTTCTGGGAAAGCTGGTTCAGGTTCTGTAACCATAGTAAGTTTTCATGCCCTTGTTGGAATCTGATTCCGAGGGGGAGGTCAAATAGCTGACAGGGAGGGAGTGGGAGTGTGGCTTCGGTGGCTGTTGAGGAAAGTGGGGAAGGGCACAGTCCGGCTGGGCATTCAGAGGAAGACCCAGGCCCACCCTTTCTTCATCCGAGGGCACGCAGGGAGGAATGGATAAGGGAGCAACATGAGTTACAGGGGAGAAAAAGGCCCTGATTCCCTTCATTAGATGCAGCTGGGAAAACAGGATAAAGCAGGTGTTTGCACACAGAACCTTGCGGAAGCAAAGCATGCATTATCTTTGTCACATCTTGTCTTATCTGGGTTCTGGCGTCCTCCCAACTGTGTATGTTTTGTTACCTTTTGAAGTTTGCAATTCCTTACCCTGCCCTGTCTTGTTAATTGCTGCACCATGATTTGTGTTGGCATTTATTTATAATTTATATGTACTTTGGGTTAGGTCTAAATTTCTTCCCTTTCAAAAACTGTTCTTGGGAGAGTTTTTTTCTCCCCTTGAGATAGATTTTTTTTCTATCATTTGCCGATGATAACTGGACATTGGGGGCCAAGTTGGAGGAATTAAAGAGACTTTACCTCCTTTTGTGACTTTGTTGCTTTTGTGCCATGCCCTGGGTCATCGCAGTAACTAAGGCAATGTTCCTTAAAAGTGTGATTGTTCACTAGGGTAGTACATTGTGGGTTCACAGCCTTTGGATGAGCATGTAGTGGAATGGTAAATGAAGTGCGATGCTTCCCCCTTCAGTTGGAGAAGGCTGAGCTAACGTGTTTTAGCTTCCTGTATGGGTCACAGAATACAATTTGAGAGCTGCTTTGATGTGATAAAAAGTTTTCTGTAGTGTCTTAGTACCGAAAAGAAAAGTACTGAAGTGTTAAATTAAGAATCTGTATACTGCATTGTATTTAGGGTTTATTTCTTTTTCTTTTATTTCAGAAGTAGATGACAAGAGTGAAACTGCCAAACTTCCCGCTGGGATCAATGAAATTTCTTCGGAAATGGATTACAGAGCTGGCTCCTCTTTTGAGCTTTCTCCCTCTGACAGCTCGGATGGGACCTACATGTGGGATGAAGAAGGGTTGGAGCCCATTGGGAGTGTCCATCCGTGCGGCAGTTACGATTCTTCAGAAATTAACAGCATCGTATGTATTCTTTGTTTTTACATACGAACAGCATTGTATGTATTCTTTGTGTGTATGTACCATGTTTCCCTGAAAATACGACCTATCCCCAAAGTAAGTCCCAGCTTGATTTTTTTTACATGTGCACCCAATATAAGCCCCACTCCCCAAAATAAGCCCTAATTAAGACCCCGCCCACTCTAGGGTGCATGGATTAAAAATTAAGCTAGGGTGGAGATGGGGGGTGGAGCTGCCTTACTACTTACCTTTGGACAGTTGCAGTCAGGCCTCGCACACCCCGACACCCGCCGTGCTGGCCCATTTCTTCTGCAGCTCGCAAGGTTTTCCTGAAGGCCTCTGGAGCTGATAACAGCTCCAGATCGATCCAGTATTCTCTTATTGGCTGCAGAGGCCTTCAGAAAAGCCTTGCCAGCTGCAGAAGAAGTTATCGAAGGCCTCTGACAGTGAAAAATACACACACACACACACACACACACAATATTATCAGTGCCATGCAAATATCTGTATTGCATCTCACATTAGCTCCATCCTTTTCTGGAGAATTCCATGGCAGATGCAACATGTGCAAAGATCTGAGTTTGAAGAAGGCAGGAAACGAGACTAATTGGAGAAATTAGAAATAGAGGAGAGACTAGTTAATATAACAAGCTGCCTTTATAAGCTTGGTTGATTTTGCAGTTGTAACGTATGGTACTATTCGATTGTATCAAGAACTTGTCAGTGTAAGTGTTTGTTTGAAATATTTTAAATAAGAGGAGTTAAAACACAGAGGCCCTGCTCTTCAAAATTCTTTGGAAGTGTTTTTGTTAGCTCAGGAGCAAGAGTAGTCAGTTTTTTTCAAAAGACTTAGGGTGTTGTTGTGCGGGGTGCAGTTCTCCAAGCTATGGAGGATATTCAGTTTTGGATAATTTTGACTTTGACCAGTGGCCTATGGAAATTGAGGGAAAGATTGTAAATGCTTGATGTTAAGCAGAAAGTCTGGGATTGACGTCTTGTGGAAAGTATAGGAAGTTTGAAAACTTTAATTGTTCATTTGGTGAAGACTGCTGATATCCCATGCTGGTTTCTTAAAAGCCCCACAAAGCCGCCTCATTCTCATCCCAATATGAATTTGTGAGCTGTCCTTTTCTTTCTTAAAGAAACACCACCTCATTTAGTTGGCTTCTATCTATAGGTAGTCCTCAACTTGCAACTACAATTTTTGTTGTTAAGTGAGACAGTTGTTAAATGAATTTTGCCTCATTTTGCAACCTTGTTTGCCAGAGTTGTTAAACAGATCACTGCAGTAGTTAACGGGTTAAGTGAATTTAAAATTTTTTATTTTATTTTATCTAAACAATCCATCTTCCATTTAAACAGTGTGTTGTCTGGGTACAAATATCTTGTGCAATAATAATTACAGTTGATATTCATTACTATAGTATTAATAAATACTGTAGTATTTATTATATATACTATACTATAACAATTTTCTATTTTCCTATTCTCTGTTCATCCTTTCTCTGTTGCTTCCATTTTTATTGATTTAGCAGTACAGCTATCCCCATTCTTGTTTAATTGTTTTAGGTATATATTTTGGGGGGGAAAAAATCTGTCATTTATCCTTATAAATATATGAAACCTGCTCCGAAGCCTGGAAATCACATAGGAGGGAACATTAATATGAGTACATTAAGATTTGTTAGATTAATCCTCTGAATATTTTTCATTTTAAAGCCTATACTGGGATTCTTGAAGAGTCTAGCTATAATATTTTATCTCTTGAGCAGTCAAGAATTTTTATTTGGATTTCTGCAAGGTTCATCAAGGTTATATTTTTTAGAGTGGTTCATAGTTTTGATCTGTTGTACCAATTTTGTAACCCTGTTTTTGATCTTTGACCCCAGTACCAGTAAAGAAACACAAACACACAGGTTGAAATTGTCCACTGAAGAGATAAATTATCAACTTTGTAAACTTCTACGAATAACCTTGTTACCATCCACTAACTTTTCATTTAACTCAGCAGGCTTAGAAATGTAGAGTAGAGTAGAATTCTTAAACTGACCAAGTGTCACACAAGGAATTGGACACACAAGGAATTATTTTTTAACATTGTATTTAAGATACAATCTTTAGCTCTTTTGGGAGCTGAAATATAAACACTAATGGGAATGTCCTGCATTTGAAAAGGTGGTGTGCTAAGCTGTCTGAAAAAGTCTAGGTGATTTTTGGTGCAACTTCCCTCTCCTTCCGAAATTTAAATACAGTTGAGGCTGTATGATGTTGAATATTTTAAGCAATTCTTTAGAAATGTTGCAAGTAGAGGCTAGATGGCAGCACAATAGTGTGCAATAACTGGTGTAAACATTCCATGTCAGACCAGTGTCATATTTCCTGTCTATGATTATGTAATTAACTTGGCAACTTGTAGTGTTAATATTCACAACTGCATTTATTTGTTTGTTCCTGAAACAAATGAAGCTAACTGTATGGTTCACTGATTATGTGTGCTAGAGTTTGTGCCAAATATCCTCTTGCATAGAATTTAGCATACTTTGCATGTTTATTTTTCTAAATTATATCCTGATTAAAATGGCCTCGTTTGTTGAATTCCGACACTAGATACAAAATGCCATTAGTGCCATTTTGTTTCACCTTCAACAATCTTATGTTGTTATCCACAATACGAATATCATTTTCACATAAATAGCATAGATGCCCATGTCACTTGAGAAATGCTTTTGTTTTGTAAATTTATGCTTTTGTAATTAAGAAACAGACGTCTTAACGGCTGTGTCAGTGAAATGGTAGCATCTGTATCTGCCAATGCATTATGCGTACTTTGTTACATTTTACAATTTTGTTCATTCAAAGGTGTCCTGTGTGTTCACAGTATTAAATATGAAATAAATGTTTTCTTGTATGGAGCATCTGCCTAAAAAGTAGAGTGTTCTCTGTTTAATTTTAGTTTTCATTCTATAATGCAGAGAAAAAGTGTACATTTTAAAATATTCTTTAGGTGCAAATTTATATAAAGAGGCATTTAAAGATCTCCAATTATTCCCCAGAAAATATTAATGCTTTGTGTATTAAATAATCAGGGGAGAGGGTTAATTTTGATGTCGGAAAATTTGCAAGAGGGCAGAATGATCAACACAGGACAAAATGTGCAACTGTAAAGGAGAATAGGAAATTGGCATAATCTTCTTTATGGCTTATTATTCAATTAATTGTTGCATGAGTGATGAAGTAAGGGCCAGGGCATCCATCTTCTCAGGCATACAGAGATAGGTGATTACAACAAGCCAATGAGATAAGTCAGGTAATAATAGAATTTAAAAAGAAGAAGAGAAGAAACATGGCTTTTCTTACTTTTTAATCCTCATTTTATTGGTAAATCATGGGAATCCTAATTTCAGAAAGCAGAAATCCATCCATCTATTTGACAGTAGTAATATTCCTAGGATAAAGCATTTTTAGAGACTTTACTTTGTGAGACAGCCTGTTGCTCAAAATGCAGTACCGGTAGTCGTTAAACTGCATCAAAATTCTTCAATGGTTTTTTGAGTATTTATTCTCTGGCTGCTCAATAAAAACTGAGCACAAATTCCAGATTTAATCATGAATTGCACCTTATAAAATATGGACCCTGAGATTTTTTTTAAAACAGAGTTTGAATAGCGTGCAAGAAACATTTGAATACCGTATGATTAAATCTGGTTACATTTATGGGTTGGATATCTTAATTATCCATCAGATGCAAGGGCTCAAGCAAAGCTTAAGATGATTTTCTGGAGGTTTTGTTTTGTTAAAAAACATGTATAGCTCTTCTGCTTTTCCACCTAGAAACCTGTCAACATTTTTGTTTTCAAACTATTAAAGCTCTACATTTTTCTTATTGTTTGAAGATTTGCAATAAGCAACTGCAGGATTGTAGGGGTCATTCTGTGTCACATTGAGCCAAAGCAAACCATTTAAAAGAATGTGGCTGGAATCACAGTCAATGGCGATCAGCTTTATTCAGAATAAAGCAATAAATTTGTTTTTAGAAATTCACCCTGGAGTTAGCAGGGAAGAGAATAGATTGTTTTTATTGTAAGTGTATGAAGCCGTAATGGAGAATATTTTAAAGTCAAGAATATTTTAATGGAATATTTTAATTCCAAATGCTCTGAACTATTATTTATGAATTACCTATTAAATTGGTATTATTGCAATAGATTAACAAAGGAGTAGGAAAAAGAGAAAAAAAAATTTAAAACAATTTTAATGCAAAAAGATGAGGATCTAATGGCTTTAAAGGATATCAAGAACATGGATATCTCATTTATAATAGGATTATAGCTTGCTACTATACTCTGTAATGTGATTTTTTTTTAATGAGACAGATTTTTTTTTTTCCTTATATCTGAGGATGTATATCTGTAGCAATGGAAATCCTGCAGTAAATGTAGAATAAATGCTGTGGAGTTATGGCTAGACAGGCACAGCATCTCTCTGTGGCATCCTTGGTGCTCTCTGAGCTTGTTTCCTTGCAGACATTTCATTCCCTGAACTGGGTAACACCATCAGTGCTAGAAGGGAGAAGCATTGGCCCTCAACCTTCTCGCATTGATGATGTCACCCAGTTGGGTCAGGAAATGTCTACAAGAGAACAACCAAGCTTAGAGAAAGAACACCCTCATTTCAAACCCGGCAGTACCAATTTATTTCTATCCCTGTGCTTAAAACAGAAAGACATTTCAAAAGTATGGGCCCCAATACCATGAAGAAAATAGGCTGAAAACTTGCCAAAGCTTGGTTAGAGGAGTGATTTCCAGAACTGTAGTTTAGCAAAAGTCATTGTGCTTTTTTTTTTTGGGGGGGGGGGGGGGGGGGGTGGGGGGGGGGGGGGGCTTCCTAGAGTCAATAAGAAGATGAAAGGCTGAGGCTCATAGTAGGGGGTTTGTTCTTCACCATGGCAACTGACATCCCTGTCCAGGTGATTGTTTGGTTGGCCCCAGGCAGACCAGCAATGTGGTAGCAAGTGTCAGTGGTTGCACCTCTGTGATTGGACACAGGCCGGGAGGCCTCCTTGAATCCCCCCCAGGGGTTGCTATGGCAACTGCAGTGACAAGCCTGAACCCAACCACTGCCTCTTGTCCCTGCTTGGTCTCCCTGCATTTGGGAAGTAGTTTATTTTAAACATCTTTGTTTTCTTTCCTCTCCTCAAGGTACGGCACCTGCCTCCCCCCTTCAGCTGTGACATAACGTAGAAGAGCAGTTCTCTATGTATGGAAAGGTTAAAAATCCAGTGCTATTTGATGGATTTTTCTAAACTTATGTTGACTAAGTTCTTTTTGTAAAAGAAATACTGCCAACCTTGACTGTCAACCTTTTAAAAATCAAATTACGCAATGTTTGTAAATTAGTGGGCGAGATGCAGCTATCTGCTGCTTCCTCGCCCATTTAGGAGGAAGAGCTTGGAATCTGCAATGTGTTGGAATGAAAGGAATAGGAGCATTAATTCAGTTTACCCTTTCCTCTTAAGGGAAGAATGAAATATCAATTGCGGGGAGGGATTTATTGTAAAATATCAGTGGGACTTTAGTAGTGTTCCATTTCTACACACTTTATTACATACTTTTTTTTATTAACAAATTGTAATCTGTAAAGTTAATAACAGCATTCAGAGAAAGACGTATCACCTGGGAAACCTCAATAAAAGTTTTCATGAATGCCTTTTGTCCCAGTACTTGGGTCTATGCTTACAGACATAATTCTATCCGTATGATTGGAATATTTCTTCAAGGCCAATAGTCAAATATATGCAAATCCAATGAATTACCTTCCAAATCCTTGGTTTTGTACCTGGAAAATACGACACATATAATCAGAAATTATGGCTCCCTTATGGTGCTTTATCTGTTTTTATGTCCTTTATTTGGCTTTCATAGCCCCTCTCCTATTTTAATCCAATAATATTAAGAACTTTCAAAGAGATGCTTGATTAACTGTGTGTCCTCAAGTTGCCTTCAACTCTTAGGTAGATTTTTCTCTGAGGATCCATCCCTTATTATTGTGTTCTCTCAAATCTCCCACTGGTGTCCCCATTGCCACCATACTTGAGTCCCTCCTTGTTGCTGGTCATCCTCTTCCACACTTTCCTAGACTTATTTTAGTATTTGAATATAATTGTATCATGTTAGTCATTGTAGCTTTAAATTATGTTTTATCGTTTGCAAGTTTCAATAAGTTAGTACTGAAATGGGTGTAATTTTTTCTTATTGTATCTTACGCTGGTCTATGGCTGAAATAAAGATCTGTTTTAACCTGAATACTTAGCTTTAGTTTTAAGAGGCCCGGGGTTAATTGTATATTTTTTCACTTCAATATTAGCTGCCCTGGATAATTGGAAGCTGCTCCAATCATTGACCATGATAAAGTTCTCTTCTATAGTTGCAGAAACTGCAATAAAGAATTTCTTTCAAACTACATGTATGTTAATTGGACTTAAGGAAACATAGTCTGATGGGCTCGGCTTGAAGTCATTTCTTGTGTCTTGCAGGATATCTTGAACAACCTTGAGTCGTGTGATCTTGAAGATGATGATCTTATGCTTGATGTCGACTTACCCGAAGATACACCCTGTGATAATGGTTAGTGAAAGGATCCTTCTGAAGAGTCTGGAATCTGCATTACTGTTGCTACTTGGATCCCACCTTTGATCTCTATTAAGCCAAGAGAACCAACAACTTATATAGTGAAATCTGGAGGATACCAAGGCTGTGCATATATAGAGAGGCATTTATCTCAGGGTACAGCAGGGGTGTCCAACCTTGGCAACTTTTAAGATTTTACGTCTATGGAGATTCTCAGTCATCTAGGTCAGGGGTCGCCAACCTTTTGGACCTCAGGACCACCAAGCTCATAATTTTAAATCCCACGGACCAAAGGCCCTGAGAAAATCCCCCCAAAAAGTGTGCAGGAAAATTCCCCACCCTGTTTTCCTAATGATTGATCATTGTTTGGGATCACAGGATACCGTCTCCAGCTCCATTCTTGGGGGGGGGGGGGAGAGAGAGAGAGAGAGAGACTTTTGGTTTCATGAAAGGAAAGCAGCAGAAGCAGCAGAAATCTTTCTTTCTCTCCCTCAAACTCCGACTGGTGGCCAGGTGAGGTGAGTGGGGCAAATTGCCCCCTCTGCCTTTCCCCCCCTCCCCCCATTACCTCGTGTTGTTCGCAATGCAAGGGACGCAAGCCTTGTGTTCTGGTGGGCCATGTGGCAGCGCAGCCTTTTGTTCCCGCACAGCCTGGATTAATTGCTTTGGGGGTGACATTTCTCTGTGGACCACCAAAATTTTCTCGCAGACCACCAGTGGTCCCTGGCCTAGGTCATGGTTGTCCCAAAGGTGCTTTTTCAAGAGGTAACTGGACTTTCAGGTTTTTCGTTGAAGACGTTTTGCTTCTCATCTGAAGAAGCTTCTTGGATGAACGTTTCTTGGTGAAACGTTTTCAAAGCAAAACCAGAAAGTCCGGTTGCCTCTTGAAAAAGCACCTTTGGGATAAGATTTGTGGACTTCAGCTCCCAGAATTCCCAAAGATGGCTGAGGAATTCTGGAAGATGAAGTCTACAAGTCTTAGAGTTGTCAAAGTTGGACGCCTCTGCCCGTACAACTTCATTTTATGCTCAAGTAAGGCAATTAACATCCCCACCCGTTTAATTTTTCCAAAGTTTCTGAACAGAGCAATGTTTTTGAAACTCTGTTTGTACATAAGCCCATTCAGAGGTTTCTCCGCTTCCACTTCTGTCCCATTTTTAGAGCCATCATTTTCAACTAATCTTTTTTTAAACGAGTTCTCACTGATACTTTTGTTATAACAGGGTTAAAATTACAGTGTATCCTTTTGTTTAAACAACAAAAGTACCATACCAAAATCAACTAGCCAGATAAGTACTGTGTTTCTCATATAATACGGCCTGGTCTTATTTTTTTTTTTTTTTGAGCCCTGAAAAAACGGCTAGGCTGTCTTTTGGGGGGTGACTTAATTCCCCCCCTTGCATCTACGACAAAGCCTCCCCTGCCCAAGAGGGTAGCCCAACCCCATGTGAGGAGGTGAATCTCCTGGGGCCGCAGTGCAGGATCGGCCCACTCTGGGAGAAGCACCCAGCTGCCATCCCTGCCTGGTGCTGGGCAGAGCGCGAAGCGCTTCTCCTGGGGCACTCACCGCAGCTGACAGGCGGCCTCTCTTTCCCGGAGGCAAAGCTCTCGCCAAGGCAGCGAGCGCCTCCCCGCCGGACCCTCTGCTCATCCTGTCAGGGCTGCACCAGAGTTGTACGGGCTGGGCAGAGCCAGGAAAGCCGCAGGTGCGCGCCCGCCTGCCAAGCAAAAGAGCCGGGCCAACCTGAGCTTGGCTTCCTTCCCGAGTCCCTCCAGCGTGAACCCGAAGGGGCCATCGGAAGAGGCTGCCTGAGGCAGTGATAAGCACCCACCTGTCCACGGACAGGGAGGCAAGGTGATGGCAGCGTTGCTTCCTTGACCGGCGGAGAGAGCCTGAAGCCGCCTGTCCTTTCCACCCCTCACCCAGCCTGTCCCTGTGCATCTCCAAATGCGCCGGCAGTTCCAAATGCTGCAGTGGAACGGGCATCAGGCAGAGGCACTGACTCAGCGGGGCTCAGCTCAGAGGAGGAGGACGAGCCTTGCCTCCCTGTCCATGGATGGGTGGGCGCTATCACTGCCTCGGGCGGCCTTTCCCATTGGCCCTTTTGTGTTTGTGCTGGAGGGATTTGGGAAGGAAGCCAAGCTCAGGTCGGCCTGGCTCTTTTGCTTGGCAGGCAGGCGTGCACCCGTGGCTTGCTTTCCTGGCTCTGCCCAGCTCGCACGGCTTTGGTGCAGCCCTGGTGGGATGAGCGGAGGGTCCAGCGGGGAGGTGCTCGCTGCCTTGGCAAGAGCTCCGCTGTAGGGCAGGAGGGGCCACTTGTCAGCTGCGCTGAGTGCCCCAGGCAAAGCTCTTCGCGCTCTGCCCGGCGCCAGGTAGGGATGGTGGCTGGGTGCTTCTTCCGGAGCGGGCCGATCCTGTGCTGCGGCCTCGGGAGATTCACCTCCCCACGTGGGGTTGGGCTGCCCTCTCGGGCAGGGGAGGCTTTGTCGTACCGGTAGTAGGGTGAAAAGAATTGGCTTTGCCTTTGAAGGTGAAGGGAAGGCGGCAACAGGAGCGCCTGAAGCCGAGTGTCTCCGTCGGGCTCCGGTTGCAGGGAGGAGCCCTGGCTGGCTGTGCGTGGCTGCACCAAACGCCGCGGCATTGCTCTAAATGTCGTGGCAGCAAGGGAGAAGAGAAAGCAATGGTGGAGGAAGGTCTCCCGAGACGAAGTGCCCCACCAATGCCAAAGTCAACGCAGGCAGCACCACCTTCTTGCATGCAACAAAAGTACTTTCTAACGGCAAGTCGTCCCCCCCCCCCCATTACCCCTCATTTCTCATGTCCCTTAAGTTGGGGGAGGGGCTTAATTTGATTTTATGCCAATAAAACATGCTGGGCCTTCCTATTGGTGGAGGCTATATTGTTGGAGAAACACAGTACACAGAAAACCTTTCGGAAGTCTGAAAATTAAGTAACCAAAGCTGTTTTGTTTAGATCCAGAGCAGAGTGATTAGAATTCCAGTGGAAGGTTAGGAAAAAGCCGAAGAGAGCCAGAGTTGACTGTAGGTGTAAGCCGGGTTTCTTTTTTACTGGATTCATTCAAGTCTTGCTTTAATGTGGGTTCAGCAAACAGGACTTGGATTCAGTAGCCTCTTTCACCTCCCAAGATTGTGTGATTCATGCATTCAGCAGTTAACTACATCTTGCCCGAAGACTGATTGACCCCATCAAGTGCTAAAGTAATTCATAGGTTTATAATTTTCTGCCTCCCTTTCGGAGTCTGTGATGGAACTTGCCCCTCTATTTATAGCAATTGTTCTGTGGCAAGAAGTATGCAACTTGGAGGACGGGAGTTGTAAGTCACAGGGTCAAACTGGGCTGCTTTCCCAACTCTACGCAAGCAGATCAGGAAGCAAGGCCTATTTGTCCCTGTCTTCTGCAAAACTATGAGTAGGCAGCCGAGCAACAGCTAGGAAAAGGGCCACGCAGCCAAGGCTTAGCCAGGAGAAGAACAACAGTTTTAGGTAAGCGGAAAGCTGAATGGGTTTCTTTCAAAGTTTTCTTCCCCAGCTGCACTTCTTGGTGCCTTGGTTTGGCTTTTAAGCTCTCCAAACAATTGCCTCATCCAGTTGTCAGAAACCAGACTGTTGTTTTGGGAGGCACTGATAGATGTGTGTGTGTGTGTGTTTTTAGAAGTTTCATGTTACGTGGTAAAATGAGGGTTCTAAAGCTTTTCCTTAATTCATAAAACTCTCCAAAGATGGTGTTTCATCATTGATTATATAAGTGCAGGGGAAAATTCTTGTGAAGAATAAGGGCTGTTTTGTCTGCTTTAAGTTGCATTTGGGGAGATAGCAAAGGAACGGCTTGGTTCTTTATTCCTCATGCAGCTAAAGAAAGAATTTAAGTTACTGAATTGCAATTTTACTATACTGGAAGCCAGTTAATTTTAGCATAACTAGAATCGTATTTCTGTTGTTTGATGTGTTATGGAGAAGAAAACTGGAGTTTTACATTTATAACTTGCCTCTGATCATCACAATATTGTGAACTAAAATTACCTTTTCTGTGCCCATTCTATACCTAATTTATGTGCAATTCCTTGACTTCGTTATGGCCAACTGTGAGTTAATTAAGAGTGCCATCCGATACCTGTTTTGGTTTTCGTGTTGATACTAGTTCTACTTAAATCAGTGCTGCTTTATTTTCTTCTGTTGGTACAGAGGAATGTGACAATATGAACCATTATGAGCGCCCGGACAGAAATATTCGACAGCAGAAAGCAGAGGGACTCTGGAAGAGAACACCCCAGAGGTGGAATACTCAGGATCATTATCATCTTAGTCCCACTGAGCACTACTCCCACATCAGAAATGACCTGAACAGGTATGATACTCTGAGGAGGAAAAGGTTGAAGGTTGGGGATTGGGATCACTTCAGGAGCCATTAAGCATTAGAGGGTTTTTCCTCCCAGAGTTAAAAATCAACATTTGGACATGGTAATTCTTAGAAAGAAAAGACAGTAGTCCGGAGAATTCTAAAATGTCCCTAACACGGACTAAAACAACACTCTACCTTGAGTTTGAAATGGCTGTTTTCTATTTCTGGTGGGCTACTTTAATCTTTCTGAAATTATTTCAAACTTGGGGCAAAAGAGTTGAAATGAGGCTGTTTCTAGTTGAAGGTGAAATGTTCACCTTTACATTTGATATATACCTTCAAAAGCCTGAACAAAAATGAGCCTCTTACTGTGGGAGTTGAGTCATGGGTATAATTTATCAAAGATTGCTAATATTTTAAGATTGCACTTTGTGTGAAGATAACTGGATGACATACAAGGCAAGAGCAAGAGTAACCATATTAAAAGCAAAGCAATAAAATGTGAATAGGACAGAACAAATGTAACAGAATAAATAAAAAATGTACATGTACTTTTCAGTACCTGGGAAAATAGAGCTTGATCTGAGGGTGAAATACCAGTGACACCAGTGAAAGTTAAACTCTTTGAGGGAAACCCCTGAAAGTTGGAAAGTCACCATAGAAGAGATTCTCTCCACTACCCCAGCCAGACAGATTTTCTGGCAGGGATTCAGAGCAGAGAACATCTATCTGATCTTGGGCAGCTAGAGAGAATACTGCATTGCTCTTAAATTCAATACAGAAGTTCACTTCTGTGGAGACTTAATAAACAAAGGGTCTTTACTAACATGCTCCAAATTCTGTTTCAGGGGTTGCAACTATGTCGATTCTCCTCCTGTCAGTCATCTTGAAGGCTATGGGGCATCAGGCTTTTATCCACCACTGAGGAGTTTGCCAGCAAATACTGTTTTATTGGACGAAATGACCCTTCGGCATATGGTCCAAGACTGCACAGCGGTGAAAACCCAGCTCTTAAAAATGAAAAGAATACTCCATCAGGTTAGTAAGGAGAAAAGTAGCACGTCCTTACCTTTTCTATTATGAAACTAAATATTTGATATTTAAAGTTGCTTGAAGCTGACTGCTGAAATAGTAGTAAACCCTATGTTCTGGATTGTAGCATCTTGAATTGGAAATCTCTTGCTTTGGGTGTCAAAGGCACCATCATGAGCAATATTATAGCTGTTTTCAGCAAGTTTTGGAAGTGTACCATGTGTACAAGCACTATTGTGTATAGTACAAAATATTCAATGGCAGGCTTAATCCCTGTGCCCCGAAGAGTCTAACTTGCATTTCAGGTTTTGAAATGTTTTGAACATCCCTACCTTGTAGTAGTAGTAGTAGTAGTAGTAATAATAGTAAATATTTCCATTCCTGCAGGATGGAGGGTTGAGAGAAATAAAATAGAATAGAATAGAATAGAATAGAATAGAATAGAATAGAATAGAATAGAATAGAATA
>BLBF01000016.1:1359159-1393321 GCA_015471245.1 Laticauda colubrina
TAGAATAGAATAGAATAGAATAGAATAGAATAGAATAGAATAGAATACTTTATTGGCCAAGTGTGATTGGACACACAAGGAATTTGTCTTGATGTAAATGCTCTCAGCGTACATAAAAGAAAAGATACATTTGTTAAGAATCAAGAATCATAACGTAGAAAACTTAATGATCGTCATAGGGTACAATCAGCAATCAAATCATACTAGGAAACAGTCAATAGAAATAGAAAGATCATCATATCTGAGGGAATGTCTTTTCCCAAACTCTGGGAATTTGGGTTTTCAGGTTCACAGCTGTTGCAGCGAATGGGAGCAACCAGGGCATCACTTCAAATAGCAGTAGCATTTTTAATTCATTAAAATTCAAAATCTTAATTCTGTTCTGCTTGAGATTCAGTTGGCTGGGGAATTTGGGAAGTTGAAGTCCACATATGTTGCAGCTGCCAAGGTTGAAGAGCCCTGATCTAAAACAAGGGAGTTTGACTGAACTCTCTTTGAAAAGTAGCTTGTGGCAGGTTCCTCACAGTCACAAATGCTTTCGGCCTGGGAAAAGAGGATTAAAGTATCACAGCAATATAAATCTGTTGGGTTCCTCCAGAGCTAATGTTGCCGCTTGCTGATTATGCTAATTGGAGTTGGAACATCAACTTATTAAATCATTCATGGCTCCCATTGTAGCCCCAGCCAGGGAGAAGAATGTGGCCTGTTAAAAACAGGTTGTGATGTCAACAATGATGCAGTCTGTATGAATACCAAAGGTCAGCCTTTGTGCTTCCACATGCAGCTCCGTAGCCCACATTGCGGAAGACTGCTTCTTCCAGATACTGTAGAAAATACATGAAGAATTCGATGTAGACCCAATAGAGGCAAAATAAAATCAGTAAAATGAGTTGCTGTGTAAATAACACAGTTATTTAAACTTTTAAAAACACAATGGTCTCGTTATGAAAACTGTTTTCCGTACAGATTGAGAAGCTGATTTTTTTTCTTGTGAAAATAAAAGAATAAAGATCAGGGGGAAAAGGTTTTCTCCACATTGGCTTATTGGTCTAAGATCATAACATCTTCTCAAGGCCCAAGAGCCTTTTAGTAGGCAGTGACTGCTTTTTTTTAGGAGCAGGGCTGCTTTTTGTAGACACGAAGATGAAGACCTTGTTCCAGACCCGGCCTGGCGTTTTCCTCTCTGGGAAAATGCTGAGGAGATTTCCTCTCTCTTTTCAGTTCTATTTTAGAATGTGTCTGTGTTCTCCAGTCGCTAAGTCATATCCGAATGCTCGCGATCCTATGGATCAGGCCACCCCAGGGATGGGATGTTACCGGTTCTGCCCGGCTCTGTCGAACCGATAGCTCTGAAGAACAGCAGACACAGAACCGGTTCTGTGTCTGCTGCTGTTTGGCCCACCCGCCTGCCCGGGCTTTTATCTGTCCTTTATTTCCTGCTTTTTCAACCTTAAGATGCTTTGCGCGACACAGATGAGGTTGAAAAAGCAGTAAAAAAAAAAAGCGGCTTTTTGAATGCTGTGCACCTGTACACAGCGCTTTTCAGCTGTCCAGGCGGCACAGCCTAAGATTTTTTTACACACGTGCGTTGCAGTCACCAAAACTGGTAGTAACACTGGTTGAATCCCACCCTTGGGCCACCTCCATCCTCCCCTCCTGGACTCTGCCCAAACTCACATTCCCTGCTACTGACTTAATCATGTCATCTTCTGCCGTCCTCTTCACCTTTTGCCTCATCTGTGTACGTGTTGCTTAAAAATGGTCAGAAACCTCCCCCCCCCCACATTTCCAACCATTATGTTGCTAAAAATCATGGGTGTGTGTGTGTGTGTGTGTGTGTGTGTGCATGAGCCTCATCAAAACAGATGAGGAACTTCCAACTTAAGCCTTCCTGGATCTAAACACACCCCAGATGGCCTTGTGTTTCCTTTTACTTTATTATGTTATTTTATTTATTATTTTAATTTAATTTAATTTAATTTAATTTTTATTTATTATTTTATTTTATTTATTTATTTATTTATTTGTTTGTTTGTTTGTTTGTTTGTTTGTTTGTTTGTTTGCAGCACCACTTTTACTTATTTCTCTGCCTTTGATTCCTTCATAAAAGTATTCAGCCAGAAACTGTACAGATAATATGCCCTACCCTGCCTCACCCATGCGAGTGTTCAAGCTCCTTCTGTTTATGGTTGCCCAGTATTTTAGACTGAAAACAGAGCATATAGTTTTTTCCAAGCTTTTCACAGACAACCTGACAGGCTTCAGGAAAGGAAAGGAAGAGGGTTTGTTTTCTCAGTCATTAGGACAATGGAAGGAGCGGATGCCTGAGAGGGCAGGACTGAGGTTAATTTTCTTCATGGCTGTGTCTCGGCTCGGCTCTTCTCAAGAAGAAGAGAGGCCTTAGTGGGCTCCAGCTTTTGGAGCTGAAGGTCCCTCAGGAAGGAGAGAAAAGCCAAGGAAGATTAAACAGGAGAACTGTGCAAGGAGGCTGTGGGCTGATAGAAAATACCCAGCAGAGGGATCCAGCCAGCTAATTGAGAAATTCGGAATAGAACAGTTTCAGAAACCTTAAAATGAGCATATTCCCCCAGAGGTCAGCTTGGAGAGGCCTATTTGTTGCAGAAGTACAGTAGGAAAGTGAGCCCCAGAGTAGGTAAGCAAGACAAGGCTTTAAGCACTTGGCAAGCATCAAAAACAAAGAGTTCTTTATATACTTAAAAAGAGGCACAAGTCTTTGTGCCGCTGAAGATAGGTTTAGAGCAGCCGCCAAGAAAAGGCAGACGAAAAATGAGTAACTATTAGAAGAGTCTTAGCTTGCTTCTAATTTTGCTTAACTTGCTCCCAGTCTTAACCCAGTCTTGGGTTTGGCTCATCTAAAGAAAAGAAGAATTAGGGGGGACAATGATAGCAGTATTTCAGTATTTGAGGGGCTTCTACAAATAAGAGGGGGGTCAAATTATTCTCCAAAGAAACAGAGGGCAGGACAAGAAATCATGGTTGGAAACTGATCAAAGAGAGAAACAAGCAACCCAGAATTAAGGAGAAACTTCCTAACAGTGAGGACAATTAACCCGTGGAACAGAAGTTGTGGATGCTTCATCACTAGAGGCTTCTTTCAAGAAGACACTGGATAGTCACTTGTCTGAGATGGTATAAATTCTCCTGCTTGAGCAGGGGGCTGGACTAGATGACCTCCAAAGTCTTTTCAGGTCTGTTGTATTAGCCCATCTAGCAAAAGCCAAAGTGTAACTCCTGAAGGCCCAGGAGAAGGATTTCATGCTGACTGTAGTTATAAAAGGCTCAAGAGAAGCAACGCATTTGGCAATAATGAAGAGCTTAATCAGCCAACCAGAAATGACCCCCAGTGATGGCAGCAAGCCCTAGGGGTTGTGAGGATGGACTTCCCTCCAGGCTGCCCCTGAATTGACAAGGTATTGGAATAGGTTGCTTTATTTCATTGCTTTGGTCAGCAGAGGATGGGAGAGAAAATGTAATTCTTGCAAAGATATCAGAAAGGCCATGACAGCAACTCTGGGCTGTTGTGTTAAAATTGTTGGTTTCTTTTGTTTTTTTGTTGGGTGGCTTATCTTGTGGTTTGGATTTATTGTAGGATCTGTCCCTCATGGGAGAATTTGTGAAAAGAAGGCAGCCAATAAAGATTTCTCTGATTTTAGTTGAAAAAAATGAAATTCCTGAGGCATTCTTCATGCAAATCTCCCCTTACTGTCCTCCCTTTTGTTTATAGTAGGTTGTTCAACTAGGGTTTAAAATTTTTAAGCCTTAATTTCGCAAGTCTGGGTATCTTCGCAAGATTTAAGTGCTCAAAACCACAACAAAATGTTGCTCTTTTGCAGAATGATGAAAACATGTCACTACACAACATCACATTCACAGTGCCATCAAGTCCAGAAGAGCCAGAACCCGAACCAATGTTTAAGGTAAAATGACTGTTGACAATTTTGGAGATGAGACCTTAGAATGGATATTGAAGAGGTTTGATTCTGCTAGGAAGATCACACCAGACAGATCACAGATGTAGAGAATCTGATATCTGTTCTAAACTGTTTATACGTCCTACTTAAATAATTCTAAGCTGTATGTTTTTCTCATTACAGAATTATTTTTTTCAGGGTTGGGATGCTTGTACTACCATCTTAAGTCTCCAAAATAGATTAGGTGCTTAAATAAAACTATTTTAAAAGGAGCCATGGAGAGATGCAGAATTTAAGGGAATAATGTAGAATTAAACAGACTAATTAAAATAAATGGGCATACAAAATTATTTAAAAACCAGATAATATATAACAGAACAGACCGCTCTAACTAATACTTTTAAACATGTGAAAGAGAGAGAAATGAAAATACCAGAAGGCCTTTAAAAGTTAGATTACAAGATGAATATTTTAAAAAAATCACAAACAAGTAATTTAATAGACTTGAGTGGGAAAAATGTTCAGTTATTTAATGAATAATAAAACTGTAAACTCTCTAAATGGAGATTGTATGTAGGCAGTCCCTAACTTATGTAACATTCGGTTTTGGAAAGTATTGTATAATCCAGTTTTTCAGAATAAATTGAATTAAGCTTCCTACATTTTTGGATGTGCTATGTAAATGATCAAATTTAATGGGTAGCTTTAGATATGGCCTCCACAAAAATGGCATAACTTAATTTTTATGTAAGTCTTGTAATATATGGACTACCTGAAAGATGGTATCATTGGTAGAATGTTCACTACACATAGCAGTTATTTTGTGAATGGCAAGCATCAGAAAATGTATTCACTGAATGTGAATTGCTGAGGTCTCCCAGCAAGATGGATGGCAAACAAATTTAATAAATAAGAGAACTGTGAGGGTATAAATACCGATAATATCTGCAATTTGTATTATTCTTTGGTAATGTGAAATCCATTATTCAGTCTTGGTTTCAAAGCCATACTTTTTCCTTCCGCAGAAGATAATTAGACATTATAATGTGTCTCAAAACCCATTAATACCTACATTTATGGGGTTTTTTTTAATGCCAGACTGATGAATTACTGAGTGAGATCACACGGCTGAAAGATGACTTGAAAAAGAAAGACGAGACCATCCAAGAACTTGAACGTCGTCTTGTAAGTAATCATGCCGCGCATGAAAATGAATGCAATCATCATAATGGCAGAAAATGGTTGTGTACCTGAGCTGCACAAAGATTTTAGGAAAGAAGCACTTACATTTTCTCTCGGGAAGGCTGGTGCTGTGGTGTTTTTGGTCCGCTCTTAGTGGATCTGTTTAATTTGAATTTGTATCTGCACTGCCTTTGGACTGAAGCTGGCTTTGGATCCCCCTGCCTCAATGTGGCTGTTCTTGGTTTTCACTGGGTTGTCTCTCTTCTCTCTGCATAAAGGCTGTTGGGTGTGGCTGTCACAAAGGCAGCAAGGTGCCTGAAGCAACCACGTGCAGCTTTGCTGACAAATTCACCCAGACAACCTGGAGAAGAAATGCGGTGAGTCATTTACTGGAAAATATGCTCCTTGCATAGAGGTGCTTCCTTACGTTTTATATATTGTCTTGTTGTTTTACTTGCAGTTGTATTATTGGGTATCATACTTCAATATACATGTAGGAGTGATGCGATGATCTTGAGGTGGAGCTCTTGCCTCACAATCAGGAGGCTGTGAGTTTGATCCTACAGACAGATATTTTTTTCTCTGGGCACAATGAGAATATATCTGCTGAAAAAAACTCCTCATTGGGGACAGGAAGGGCATCCGGCCAGTAAACACTCTGCCTGCTCCATTCACTTGCCCAGACTCCAGGATTATCGGGTCATTAACAGAAGATGTTGATACTTCAATATGCAAGTAGTCCTTGACTTAAAACCATTCATTTAGTGACTATTCAAACTTACAACAACACTGAAAAAATGGACCTAAGGCCGACCGGTTGGTCCCCACACTTGTGACCATTGTAGCATTCCCACCTGGGGCGCATGGCAACCGGCCTGTATTTATGATGGTTGTAGCATCCCTGGATCATATGAGCTGGTATCTGAGGTCACATGTGGTGTCACAGTCAGTGAGGGAAGCCAGATTTGCTTAACAATTGTCCATTATGCCTAACAATTCCAGGGATTTGCTTGGCAAAACCCCTGTAAAGTTGGATGGAATACAATTAAGAACCACCTTGCTGAGAAATGGACATTTTGATTCCAATTGTGGTCGTGAGTCCATCATTGCTCTGGTATGTGTATACTTTTTAGTGACATTTTCACTATCACTTCTTTTTTTATAAACTTTGTTTACAGAAAACATTTTATTGTCTTTTAAGGTTTAGAATTCTGGGCTTCCCTCATTCATCCTATTTTAGGTACTCATTCAAAAAGCGGGTATTGTATTTCCTAGATTCATTAATATTGGATTTTATGCATTAGTCTACGCCAAGGCTCTTCAAACTTGACAGCTTTAAGACTTGTGGACTTCAGTGCCCAAAATTCCTGAGGTAACATGACTGGAGGAGGAATTCTGGGAGTTGAAGTCCACAAGTCTTAAAAGCTGTCAAGTTTGAAGGCCCATGGTCTACGTGGCAAATACTGAAAAAAAATTGGATTGATCTCTGAAAAAACTTGGGGGGTAATTCTGAATATACCTCATACCCCAGTCAGATTTAACACACTTTTTTCTAAATTAATGGGAAAAGTTTACTAACCAACACATTTCCTTGATAATTTTTTTTTACCTTGACTATTTAGAAATCACTATTTCTAGTTTTCTTTGTGGTTCTGGAATTTAAAAAATACTACTGTATATTATAGTATAAAACCCTACTCCAGTTTTAATTTTTAGTAACTGTACTTTCATGTAAGATATAAACAACCCATAAAGTACATAGAGAGATAATCTACTGAAGATTTAAATGAGATGGATATTGCATAAAATGCCAGGATAACAAATGTCAGTATAATAAGTCAAACACAATTATGGAATATGTTTGGAAAGTCATGGTATTTTTTTTTTTATTAAAAAAGATGATATGTTGAAAGTTAAAATTTTTACAAATGAATATACTAAATCTTTTTGTGATTACCTTGTGGATTTCTTTTTGTTGTTGCTTTTGGGAATTAGATTTTTGGAGGGATTGTAACAGTTGGTTTCTGTCTATAGAATCACCAAAACATAATTCAACCCTAAAACTTTTGAGAAAAAAAGAATTAACCTTTCAGATGAAGTTGAAAAGCCATCAGGTTTTTTTCCCCTCAGGCTCATAGCTTTTAATCATCCTTGTATTTGTGCATTCTTCTGTTTTTGCTCAAAAATAACTAAACAGGGCAGCAAGATATTGTAATCTATTTTTCTCCAAATAGATAAAATAAAAACATGAAAATGTATATAGCCTGATCATTTCACTTCATTTATTTTTTAAATTATATTTATGTAATGACATATGCCAATAACTACACCTGGAGATTTACACAAAAGGTAAATCAAAAGTATGCTTCTGATTATTGTTTTAAAGATATTAAACACCTATATCTAATTCCTGAAATAGGAGTAAATATATTTCATTTCTTTAAAACAATATGCTCAGTATTGTATTTCATTTCTTTAAAACTCAGAATTTTCAAATACAACCAAAGCTATAGTTGCACCTGATAGATAAATCTGGAGAGATTTAATTAATCCTATTCCAATTTGTAAGCTTATTAAATTCAGGCTGAATGGCAGAATTTTAGTTGGATACCTAGAAGCTTGACAAACATTTTCAACATGTTTTCATAAATTATCCTTCATATCGAAGGTAATATTGAATGAGATGATACCAAGAGTGGTTGGATATTACACTCCCCTATCAGTGGTTGAATATTTCCTTCATATCGAAGGAAATATTGAGTGAGATGATACCAAGAGTGGTTGGAGGCTGCTATTACTGTATTAAATGAGGACGTGAAGGAAATAGAGACTTAACAAATTCACAGATGGCAACAAGAAACAAAATTAAATGATTTTGAAAAGTTAGGTAAGAGACTGAAAATAACAAATTTAATCAGACAAATTTCAAGTTACTCTTTATAAGAAAGAAAAACCAAATTAATTAATAGAGGATTCAGGAGAGATGAAGAAAGGATTCTAAGAACTGTGATGATTATGAACTGAATGGGTCAGGAGTCTGACCTTTGGGGTGTTATTAAATTATACTTTCTAAAGTAGGAAGAAATAGTTTCTGTACAAGTCAAACTTTTTAAATTCTGCGTCCAGTTCCAGACACTTCACTGGAAGAAGTGTTTAAATAAACAGGAGGGGGATGCACAAAAGATCATCCCAGAGAGTCAGCTCCAGGAAAGTAAGTCTTACAAGGAGAGATTGATGGAGGTGGAGGTTAGCCTTGTGACGGCAGTTAAGTTCCAACTCCTACAGCGATGTTGTTCAGTAGAGGATCAGGAACAGTCTACAGTGGTGTGTGCAAACATTTCAGCTGAAGGCCACAAAAACTTTCCTGACAGTAAAAGCAATTTAGTAATGGAAAGACTGAGATAGAGCGTAGATAACTCTGGATGCGTTGGAGCAGGAATAACTGCTTCTGAATCTCTCTTAGAAGCAGTTTTAGGTAAAGCTTCCCCTTGTACATATGTGCTAGTCGTTTCCAGCTCTAGGGGGCGGTGCTCATCTCCATTACAAAGCCAAAGAGCCAGCGCTGTCCGAAGACGTCTCCATGGTCATGTGACTGGCATGACTAAACGCTGAAGGCACACGGAACGCTGTTACCTTCCTACCAAAGTGGTCCCTGTTTTTCTACTTGCATTTTTACATGCTTTCAAACTGCGAGGTTGGCAGAAACTGGGATAAGTAACGGGAGCTCATTCCACTATGCAGTGCTAGGGATTCGAACCGCTGAACTGCTGACCTTTCAGATCGACAAGCGCAACGTCTTATCTACTCAGCCACCGCATCAGTTTACAGAGTTCAGGCCTGGGTAAAGATGCAGCTGCTTTAATAATCCAAAGAAGGGACTCTGTTTGCTGTGAAGGCCTTCTTTCAAAAGATTTATATTCAAAGGACTTGTCCTGTCTTCTTAACTCTTAACTGTGGAGTCTCCTATCAGAAATGAGGGATGGCCAGGATGGAGGCATTCTTCATCCTAGGGCCTTGCTGATATAACTTTCTTCCATGAAAATTCTTTTTTTTAGTTTTCCAGATTTCTAAAGCTTATGAAGTTTGCTTGTTTAACCTTGATTGTATATTCTATGATTTACTGAAATATTTCACATACGTTTCCTTGGGATCTTCCTGGTGGGTAAGCCACTTACCTCCATTTAATTATTCATTTCATTCAAAATAACTAAAATATCTGCAATTCCTTGCCCCATTTTGATTTTTTTTTTTTTTTAGAATTTCCCTATTTTAAGCTTCTGTGTTGAGCTAACAATCTTTGGAAATAATTTTAAAAAAGATCCCAGCAATGTTTATCATGTTGGTTGTATGACATGTTAAAACGTAAAAGATAGTCCTTGACTTACAACCATTGTTAGTGACTATTTGAAGTTGCAGTAAAAAGTAACTTACAACTTGGTCCTCACACAGACCATTGCAGCATCTCCACAATCACACAAATATGGTTTGGGTACTCGGCAGTCCTCATTCATTTATGACACAGTGTCTCACGGCCACTTAGTCCCTATTTGCAACCGTCCCAGATCCAACAAGCAGAGTGTCAGGGCTCCAACAAATCCACCCTCGTTCAAATTATAAGTCTCTAGCTGCATCTCAGAGTAAAAAAAACCTATTTATTAGGAGTGACCATGTCAGTGTTACTTGGGTGCAGCCAACACATCATTCATTTCCCCCTTGATCCTGGTCTTCCCCCCACTCCCGGATGTATATTCTCCAATGGGACACATCCATAGCCAAGAATCATTAATCATGCTTTCCAGTAATAATCTTGTGCGCCAACAGTTTTGGCTGCCTAGCAATTATCTGAAGCATTTGAGGAATGCACTACTTTCCTCCTTCCCTTTCTGCTGGCAACTTAAAAGACCAAAGAAGTTTTTTTTACTTGACACAGAATCAATAGGGACGCCAGCAGGGAAGGTTGCAAGTCATGGTCATGTGATGTTTCACTTAGTGACCCTGATGATTCACTAAACAACAATGGCAAGAGTGGTTGTAAAAATAGGTCCAAATCACATGATGCCTCATTTAACAACCACACCTGAGCACTACTTATCGTGTCGAATGTCTCTGTTTGTGACATATGCAGCCAGGCACCAAATTTTGATTTCACTGCTTCCCTTTCGACCTTTTTATGCATACGTGGGGACCCTCTTGATAACCTTCAGAAGCACAAAAAAAAAAAAAGAAGAAGAAGAAGAAGAAGCAGCAGCAGCAGCAAAAATTCAGAAAATCTGGAAGAGGATGAATACTTTTATTTTTTCCCCTGCAGAACTCTGCTTATCATGAGCTAATAGAATCAGGTCTCTGTCTGGAATAAAGAGAGCAGTCGAAGGACGCTTGGCAAATCCAGCAACTCCTTTGGGATGGTTAGAATTGCAGCTATTTCTCGTTAAGAGAAAAGGAACAATGTAGCTTTTGGTACTGTTTTTCCCCCCCCCACCTGGTTCTGTGTTTTATTTTTTATTTTTTTTTTCTTTCTCCCCCGTCTTTCTCTGCACAGAGTGGGCTTTCTGCTCCTTCCTTCTCTCCCTGGCAGGGCTCATTCCAGGGCATCCCTCGGACTCTTCCACCGCAGCGCAGACAGAGTGAGTCTGTACTCCTCACTCACCCTCCCCCCTCGCCCCTCCCGTTCCCCCTTACCCTGTGGCTCCACCAGCAGTTTCCCCCCTTGCCCGCCCCCCCCCCCCCCCGTTGCTCAGCTCTCTCTGCTCTCCCTTGCAACAACACTGGACAATCCCTAACCCCTCTGCCTCCTTCACTTACTATAAAACTGCCATTGAAGACTGGATGGAAAATAGTTTTATACAACAGACCTTAAATCGGTCTGGAAGGTTTATTCCTTTCTCCTGCAAAATATAATTTGCTTGCCCTCCTGCCTCCCTGTCCTTCCCTGTGGCTTTTTGAAATGTGTGGCCATGTTCGTCCATGTTATTGGCATGCATACCCACTACCCAAATTTCCTTGCAAAATATTTGTGTAGATACATTAATGGCAAGCCGTATTTTAATAACACAGGACACATTGCTTTCTTTGGAGAATTAAGCTTTGCTTCTAGCTACGTGTGTATGTTTCTTCAGTGGTCTTTCCTCAAAAAAAAAAAAAAAAAAAAAAGCACGTAACAGCTAAAAGCAGCTTTTTCAATTTTGCATGTTGTATTAATATTACTTATTAACTTGTAACTGGACTAAAATGGGATGTTTTGTTTGTTTGCATTCTTGTTCTTAATGCGCAATAGAAACAACATTTTTTTGCTGATTTGTAGAGTTCTGATATAGAGACTAGAATTTTGGGTGGGTTGTGAAATTTTTACAAGGGAAATTCTAAAAGCAACACTTCAGATTTTCAAAACCTAAAAAACAAAATCTTACGACAGGCTTCATGAGTTTTAACATACGCAGGTTATAGGAAACAGACCTTCAAAGTAAGAACAAAGGTCAGATAGTTTAAAATGTGAAAACCAAGGAATATAGTTCTTTTGTAGTTTAACAACTTGTGTTCCTTGAGACACTCCTGCATTATTTCAAGGTTTTATGTCAGGGCATCTTAACTTGAGTATGGGGCACCCATGGCAATTTTCAGCCAATATCTGACACAGTGCACAATATTGGTTTACTTGTTTGTCATAATTAAGTACAGAAAGAGTTTCAGAATAAGTGGAGATCTCAGTTAATATGTTATGCTTAAGCTAATGTTTAGTTTGACCACAATTTGTTGAACAAAATGGAATTTTGCAGACAAATTGAGGGGGGGGGGATTTCTTTTGTTTCTGGATCAATGTTTTGCTTTTGCATAAATTTTATGTGTGTGCCCTTTTGGAGTGAAGAATTGGGACAGTATGGATTTGGTTTGGATCTGGGAAGTTAAATTCTCCATGTCTAGTTTAGGAAGGAGAGCATCAACATAGAGGATATGGACCCTTAGTAAGGAAGAATCAACAAAGTCTGTAAAGCCTTTTAATATGCTTTTTGGCTTCCCTTGGCCTGCATCTCTGTCAGTTAGCAAAGTTCTGTTTTTTTCCATAGTTAAACACAAGCCAGCACTTACAAATCAACCTTAGCAGTGATGGGATTACTACCGGTTCTGTGGGCATGGCAGGGGAAGGACACTGTAAAATCAGAGGTGGGATTTGCCAGTTCTCTGAACTACTCAAAACATCTGCTACTGGTTCTCCAGAACTGGTCAGAACCTGCTGAAGGCCACCTCTGAACCCTAGACCATGGTTTCAAATGGAGTGTTGGCCATTTACAGTTGGATTAGACTAACTAAAAACAGCTATGCAGAACAAATCCTGATGGTCAGGTATTCAGATCTAGCTGATATAATTTAAGACCTTTCTAAAAAGGTGTAAACTAAGTGACTAGCTAGCCTGGATTAATGGTTAAAAATTTGGGAATTGGCAAAGACTACCCCAAAACCAGTCTTTTTCAAAGTTCTGCGGAGAGGTAAGCATCATAGTAGTGATCCTTTCACCGTTCATTCCTGAGCTTGATGCCATGCTGTGTACAGCAAAATCTTGAAACTGAACTGTAGAGGTGGCCATTTTATTTCATTGGGATCTGATCATATGAAGGATTAATAGCTGTATGGGTGTCTCCAAAGGGTTCCAGTTAGCTGAAGCCATATCCTGATTATAAATAGGTTTTCTTTGGCTCAAAGCAACAATTTGAAATATTTTGTAGCAGCAATTAGACTGAAAACAATTTTTTAGTTTACTGCCACTGCTTCTGTTCTGGAACAAATGAACAAAAATACAGAACATAAAGCAAAAGAAATATATATATATATATAATAGTAGATAAATATATTCAGGGATAGGTTTCTACCGGTTCTGTCCACCTCTGTAGAACCGGTAGCTCTGAAGAGCAGTAGACGTAGAACTGGTTCTACGTCTGCTGATGTTTTTGTCCACCCACCCACCCAGGCTCTTACCTGATCTTTATTTCCTGATTTTTCAACTTCAGCTGCTGAACGAGGCACAGCTGCATTTTAAAAAGCAGGAAAAGAGGGCTGCTTCACAGGCTGCTTCTCAGCACTCAGCATGCGAATGATGATTTATAGGCGCATGGCAGAGAAGCTCATAAATCCCGAACTGATAGTTAACCATGTCGTATCCCACCCCTAAATATATTGACTTACAAAGACATCTGCAAAAACAAAAAAGTCTGTTATTAACGTAGCTGAAATGATTCTCATTATTCCACAAAAAATAAAACTATTCTTTTTGAAAAAAAAAGAAAATCTGCAATGTGTTGGCAACAGAGATTGATCATTGTCTACTTCTGTTGTTCTGCTATGTTTTTCTAAATTCCAAACTAGCTCTGAGGTTTTATGGTAGACTTTCATCAAATCCCAGCCAGGCTTTATTATCCTGTTTAAATTTTGGGAATCAGACAAGATTGGCTGGGATTTGCCACCTAACCGCCAGCTTAATGTTTAAACCACTCAGCTTTCGTTTTTCTTCCAGGTGACACAGTAATATTCTTGACGTTTACTCAATCAGAATCAGAATTTAAACTGACAATTGTCTTTGATTCTAATTGGCTTTTTGCTTGTGTAAAGCAACATATTTTGCCACTGGCCTTATTGTCTTGCTGTTGTTGGGGTCTATTTTGGGAAATTTTAGAGAACCAAGAATTGAAGCTCAGATGTTTTCCAGAATTCCAGTGGTATGTTTTAAGACAAAAAATATTCAGTGACAGGATCCCCAGACAGAAAAGGAAGACAGCAATTCCCTATCACTTTCTTCTTACTTCAAGGAGCTACCCACCATTTAATTTCTTAAAAAAAATATTTCTTAAAAATAGTAAACTGAAGTTTGCAATATTTCCATTAAAAAGGAAATTTGTAATACTTTAAAAATGTTTTTAAAAAGTTGGAAGAGAGAGCTTGAAGCAGTGCTAAGGAGGCATCTGTGGATCTATTTGGTGCTTTGATGCCCTTGTCTCAGAAATCCTAGTTTTATCCGCTGTATTTGTTGTGAACATTATTAAAATTTATCAGGAAGAACACCACTTCTGTGCAAAATTGATTCCAATAAAATAGAACATCATGAAAATTTACAACTTTTCATTAGAGATTCTTAGCTCTTGTATGTACCAGTTGCTGGGAGACCTTATCCATTAAGCAGCTTTTCAATTTACGTAAATTTAAAGGCAGAGAGTAACTCCATAGGAATCACAAAATCCACCCCCTCCATTGTCCATTTTGTCTGAGGCTGATGGGGCCTGTATTTTAACAATATCTATAGCATAGCAGATGTTCAGCTCAAGAAATTAGGAAGTTATCCAAAGACAATTGGAGGCCGAGTGGTATGCTTACACTGTAGAAAATTAGGAAGCACAGAAATAGTCTGCCTTAAGTGGAAAAAGACAAAGTGGGGTATGGATTTGTAGTATAACTCATTGAAGCTTTGTGACCTTGGTAGACATAATAAAATTATGCAATGGCCCCTGAAAGCAAAATGTGAGGGCAGGATCCATTGGATGACCGGATGTAGTTGCGTTCTGAGACCTGGGTAAAGGTGAGTAGTGGTATTGTTGCATTTAAAAGATGTCCTCCATTTGCCTTTTTGACATTGGGGAACCTGCATTGTGGCTACCACAATGTGTAAAGAGGATGTTCTTTATCATAACACTGGCTCATTACTGTGTCTTGGCCCTCTGATATCACTGTCCTTGTCTTTTCTTTTTTTCTTTTTGTCTCTGCTTCCTATTGTGCTATTGACAAGGAGTTGAGGAGTTAGTCCATTACTTCTGTGATAAAGCGTGGTACAGTACAACTTTAGATTTTTTTTTCCCGACCTCTCCTTTTGTGTCTTCACCGTTGTGCTTTCTGCATGGTGCATGCAGACCACATTGTGCATGCTCTTATCTTGTTGTTTTTTTTCATACATATGTATATTTCACTGTGTAAATAGGAAAAGACTGCTCTACATGTTTTAATGAAATTGAAAACATTTTAAGACGAGAGCAGTGTTAGCGTATGGTAGCCAAATTCAAAATAACTTTAGAAGCATATTGCACCAATGTGATTCAAAGGTTTTTGAATAACCGTTTATTAATCAAAAACAATGCCACCATATTCCTTCCAAGTTTATCTTATCATTGATAAGCTTAAATCACATTTTCAGCTCATATGTTTTAAATGTCAGGATTCCGACTCCACTTAAATCATGAGCCTCGAGCCACACTCCCAAAACTAAAAAAGATTTATTTTAAGTTAACATTCTAAGTCTAGCATTTACCGGGCATAGACAATTCTGAGATATGTAATTCACTGTCAACTTTTGATCCTGCTTTTCCCCCCACCCCTCTGAGTGTATCATCCAACGAAAAATATCCATAGCCAAGAGTCATCAATCATGCTCTCCAATTAGATTTTTGTGTGGCAGAAGCTTCAGTCATCTAATCAGTCTTTGAAGAAAATATGAATGGAATGTACTTTCGATTCCACACTGCTACCTGTTCTTTGAATTCCCCCCCTTCTTTCTGTTGTCAACTATAAAACATGTATACAAAATGTTTTATGAGTTGACATTAAACACATTATATACAAACATACACTCCAGTACACAAGTTTTGAAGTAGTTCCCAAGTTAAGGTGTTTAAGTGGTGAATCTGTTTGTTATATACTGTTTTGGTTAGGGAGCATCTTAATGCGGAACCAGTCATCACAGAATATAGCCACGCTAAAGCGTGTTTTTTTTTTTTTTTAAATAATACTGCATCTTGAGCAGTGGTAGTGTTCAAATAAAGTTGTCACCAGTTTGGTGGGCGTGGCTTGGTGGCCGCACTTTGTGCGCATGCACACACTTTGCATGCACACGCCAAACACGCACTTTGCGCAGGCGCAGAGGCGTTCTAACTTGCCTCCTGTAAGCCTGCATGATAGTGGTCGTTGCAGCAGCTGCCACATGGCACTATTCTGCACCACGCAAAACACCTGCACTATGAATTCTGGCCATAAAAATGAGTATGGTAGCCCGGGCGGATGGGTGGGCCAAACACAGAGCAACGAAGAGTCCCGGTTCGCTCTCCACTGCTCATCTCCACTACCAGCTCTCCAGAACCGGGCAGAAACAGTCAAATACCACCACTGATCTTGAGAGAGATGGGTATGTTTCTTTCTGAGAAAACCTGCTTTTCCCCAGTGTCAGTAACAAATGTTCCCAAAGATGCTATCATTATTATACTCTTTATTTTAAAAAAAATGATATATGACTTCTTTGGCTGCACCAGAGTTGAACTTTAGACTACAGTAACTCCACTGGAATATTCCAGTGCTCCAAATAGGTCACTTGTGTTTTCTTTCATCCTTACATTAAGGGAAGCCTGGGATTGTCTCCCTGCTATAAAAGCAGAAGGCCTAGACAACCTGCTTGATTCTGACAAATACAGTTTTGATGAAAAAAGAGACTCATTCTCAGTTTTGGGCTTGTATCTCTTAAATTGTTGAACTCCCTCCATAAAATTCTCCCTACGTATCGATCGATCTCAGACTCCAAGGACCAATCATAAGTAAACACTGGTTTAGCATCCTCATAAATTTGTATGGATGAACAGGTGGTCATAATCCAAGGACCACTGCGTCAAACAGACCTACATGAGGCTCACTAACATGGTCAGAGATGTACAAAACAATTCAAAGATCCAAAGGGGGCAAACTGCTGCCTTTATCTATACAGGTCATCCTTTGACTTACAACTACAATTGAGACCAACGTTTCTGTGGTTAAGTTGAGACATTTGTTTACGGGGTTTTTGCCCCATTTTGCAAACTTCCTTGCCACAGTTTTTAAGGGAATCACTGCGGTTGATAAGTTAGCAACCCGGTTGTTAAGTGAATCTGGCTTCCTCGTCGACTTTGCTTGTCTGAAGGTCACAAAGAGAGGATCGCATAACCCGGGGACACAGCAACCATCATAAATAGGAACCGGTTGCCAAGCATCTGAATTTTGATCACATGATCATGGGGATGCTTCAAAGGTCATAACCCTGAAAAATGGCCAAAAGGCTGATGCTTGATTGCTCAGGAATTGCCCGAATTGGATTTATTCCTGTTCATATGATTACTGAGCTTCAAAAGGCAAGAACAATTATGACAGAAAAACAGAGACATTCCCTAATGTTGTTCTGACCCAAACCTGGTTCCAAGGAAGCAAACACGAGACAAAGGGAACAGCACAACCTCTTAATGTTTCTTAACAAATCCCATTCCTTCACAGGTAAAAGGTTGCTTCAAACCAATTAGCTTTGGTATGAAAGAGCCTTGCCAAGGTTTAGCAAGGCTGCCAAGAGTACCAGATAAAGTTACTAAGCAATAATTCAAACACAAAGAGTCTCCAAACACCAACTCAGATATTCCTAACATCCACCAGGCTTGAATGTAAAACTTCTTTGCTTCCTGCAAAGAACTCTGATTTCTCAGCTGGCTTTTATCTTTTAAGGGAGGGGCCATCACCTTGCAGTCTCATCCCGAGTCGCCCGTGCTGCTGTAGCTGCTCTTTCCTTCGAGCAGCCCTGCATGCACACACACTTGGCTCAGGCTCCTCGGGGGCCTCTTCCTCACTTCTGCCAGCTTCCACAATCTGAAGGCAGCACTCCACTCCCTGATGGTCCTGGCCCCATCCCTGCATCACACACAGGCCCCTCATCTGAGTCCTTGCTCTCTTAAGATCTCAGCCATCCGCACCTGCTGCTGGCGAACTATAACAAATGTGATAAATTGTCATTCAGCACCTTCCAACCATTTTATCACATTTGGGTTCAACCAAAACCAGTTTGCTGTTTTCAAGCCATCAGGTTTTGACAAGGGCTTAATTATAAGAAAAGGTTATCTTGCTAATTGTTTAAATTAAGGGTTTTCAGTCAAGAACCATGACTACAAAAAGAAGATACATCAGGTCTATTCTGTGAATTGTGCAGCAGTAATGCTGTTGTGCAATAAAGTCTACAAGTCCCCGAGCTGCTTTTTCCCAAAGGCAACTGGACTGTCTTGTTTTTATTTTTTGTTTAAACCATTTCACTTCTCATCCAAGAAGCTTCTTCAGTTCCAACTGAAATTAGAACTGAAGAAGCTTCTTGAATGAAAAGCAAAATATTTTCAAAGAAACCCCCCCCCCCCCCCCCAAGGAAGTCCAGTTGCCTTTTGGATAGAACAACTTTAGGACAACCGTGACTGAGACTGAGAATCTCCATAAGCATAAAGTGTTTAAAAGTATTTGCACAAAATTGGAAAAGTGAAAAGATTCTGACTGAAGAGAATGTGGTTAGGAAAATATTAGAATGTGCAGAAATGAACAGGCTAACACTGGCAATTAAAGAGAAGGAACAATCGGAACATTATTTGACATGGGAATTATTTTATCAATGACTGGAGAATAAATATGGAAATCAAAGAAGACTAGCAAAAAACAGTAAACATGTAAAAAGAATTTAAAATGTTAAGATGTGGAATGTTATAAGAATTGTATATATTTTATATATATCAGTATTAAGGAAGAATAGAGTATTAATACCAAGCAATAAATATGTATAAACTGTCATGGTTATTGCACAAGATATTTGTACCCAGATGACACACTATTTAAATGGAAGATGGATTGTTTGTATAAAATGAAATAATTTTTTAATGTATATAAAAAAGAAACACTTGATTAGAGCAATCCTTCCTTCATTTTCTCAGCCAGTGGAATTCTGGGAGCTGCTCTCACCACCCAACCAGACCATGCCCAGTTGAGTTAGAGTAGAAGACAGAAACTTTGAATGAAGAGATGCAGAGGGTAATTCAAGTGTTGACACAACTGTCTTGCCGCCATCAGAGTTGACATTTCTTGTCTTCAACCCAACCAAGTGGGTCTATATGTGCTCCCTGGCTATTTTTGACCAGGGTTGTGAAGATCACTGGATTAAAATAGTGTCTGGAGATTCTACCATCACAAGATGAAGGTGCACGTTTCTGCATTTGGGACAGTAATTTGACCCGTTAAGCAGCAAGGATTTGCTGAAGGAAGTGAGTTTCTTCCTGGCACAAAACAGGATCTGCTTTAACAGACGGGAGCTGAAAACCAGATGGGAACTTTTCCACCATACCCAGAAAGCAAGATTTCCTTTTCTTGTCTATATAAACTTTCAGTAACTTCTCTCAAATGCTAGAGAAGTAGAAAGTGACTCATAGCAATAATTTAATCAAGGAGGAGTTGGAAAAGTTGAGCCTATATTTTCTGTTCCCCTCCCCCATTGCTTTCAGAACTGGGTGAGTGGGAAATAACTAGGGGTACTCCTCCTTTTACAAACCCTTTTATCTGTTTATTTCCTCCACCTGGTTGTCGCCAACTTGATTAGACACACTATCCATTAGGAGAAAATTGATCCGGTTATATTTTTTCCCTTATTTAATTCTTCCTCCAAAATAAACTCTTTATAAATGTGAGTCAACTAGTTTTGTCTCTGGCTTTCTCTCTTTCAAGGAGAAATGTTTTGTACATCAAGTAGAAGAGAGAGGAAAAAATTCTAAATAGATTTTAATTGGATCAATCTGTGAAACTGAGCGCAAACCTATCCATTTTTATTTAGAAATGAAGGCTGATTAATTTAGCAACTTGGGTTTAAATTATTGCACTTGATGTTGGACCTGTCAGAATTTTGCATCTGACCTTTCCTCCCTCTTCTCCCAAAATTAGACTTTACTAGGCAAAAGTCAGTTCTAACATTTTTGAGGCTTACAATTCCTTTTGATCAGAGGTCACCTCACACTGATAACTAGTTTAGTTTTATTTTAGTTGCATGAGGCACACTTTTTCCTAAGCAGAAGAGATTCTTTAGGAACAGAACATTATCTGTGGATCTTAACTCACATATTTGTGTAAGAGCACAAGTAATTAGGCATATGTTTTGTTTTTCAACATGTAAATAAACATTTACTTTGTCGCATTTTTATGCATTTTCGGGAATTGGTGATATAGCGAGTTTTGCCGTAGTCAAAGTATTTTATTCTGTCCCATTTACTGCTAAATATTAGTATATAATGTTCTTCCTTGTACAGATCAAATTCCATATTGTCACCCTTCAGTGGTGGCAATATTTTATTGAGTAAGGAAGACTTCAGTAAATGTATATGAAGAAAGAAGAAAGGATCTTCTGTAGAAAAATCATTTTTTAATTTGTAATGCTGCCTGGTCCATGGTGAGATAAAGGGGTTGAACAATTATTTTATTATCTTCCATTGGATAACTGTTAAAATCCTGAAACGGAAGAGAACACTTTTTATATCAGCAAAAAAATAATGCAAATAATACAAGCAGGGGGATTGTGTGGAACTACTGTATGTTGAGGACAGTTTGCATTTGTATTGTGTTGTATGTTTTCTGTCTGCAAATCATGCTGGTCTGTATTTGCCATCTGCAACAGTTGCATGTCTTCTAACATCACATCTCTGCAGGTGGGTACATAGTGTATAGAAAACCTCTGTTAAAGTCAAGCCACATGCACTGTGTTAAAATGAGACTAAAATACAGGGAACATGTTATGTAGCTTACTGTCCGTTTTATCTTGTGATAACTGAGATCTCAGACCTGTAACCTGTTTACTCATTCACCAAGTTATGGAATTTTTCCTTACATTTATTATTGTGTCTGAAAGATAATGATCATGAAACAGAACGACTGTAGTAATCCTAGGTTGCATACTGTGTATTAAAACATAGTTTACTAATCCAGCCTCGATAACCTCCTACCTAAGCTTTGCATTCATTAACAGCTGAAGAACCCAAAGACTTTGAAATACATTATGAAGATTTCAAAGTCAGATTAATCTAATAAATCAAATAATAACCTTTAGCAAATGGATCTTTGGAAGACGGTGTTCATGTGGTTAAATTTGCTCATACAGTATTTAATTGTGGCACAGTTACATCTGCTATTGTGACAAAAAAATAGGAATAGGCTAATTTTTCTGCTCTAATGCAGGGATCTCCAACCTTGGTAACTTTAAGACTTTAAACTTCAAACATGGCTGGCTGTGGAATTCTAGGAGTTCAAATCCACAAGTCTTAAAATTGCCAAGTTGGAGATCCCTGCGGTAATGGATGAAATATTTGGAGAAGTTGCCCAATTCATCTAAATCAGTAAAGACCCTGTCAAATGAAGACAATCGCCTCATTTTCTGACTGTTGTTTACTGGTACAATTGCTGCATTGCTCCTCAACTATGGAGGATATTTGCCTTGGGAGTTGCCTTCAACTGGATCACTTCAGGAAAAGTCTTCTAACTGCATTTAGGAAAAGAGTCCAGTTCCTTCTTTTTACCCACCCTTTTCCAGTTTGAAGACTAGTTGATTTTAACCGTTTTCAGCTGATATTATTTCATGTTTTAGTATCAGTCCCCTTGAATGACCTCTAGATTAGAAGGCAAAAATGCAGGTGATAAGGAACACTAATAAGAGTCCAGTTGAGTGTTGGCATTGTATAGATTGCATGCAGATCTAAATATAATAATGGATTTTGACTTCAATAGTTTATTCCTTTGTTGCCTTGCAGAGGCATGGAAAATGTTGGTTCCGTTGCCCTTTGCTCTTTAGGTTTAAAGACAGAAGTTAATTTTGAAGCAGATACCAGTAAGGTTCCCATTCTTTCTTAACCTAATCTGTTGGCATGAAATGTTTCCTCTATAGCCTCAAGTACTACAGCCTTCCAGCCACCTTCCCCGTTCCGCAGACTTCAGCCAGGGAAAACTAGCAAAAGCATCATCCACCGTGGCTCGCAGTGAACCCCCTCCTCAGGACCAACCTGTTGGCCACAAAGACGACAACGCTGCTCTCGGCTCCGACACGGACAGTGGGCGTGAACCAAGCACTTTAAACACACAGTGGAACGAGGACAGCTCCCTGGCGAACGCACATTCCATCAAGAACGAAGCGGTCAGAGAAAAAGCGAAAGATGTAGCCAGTCGGAAATCAAAGGCCTTGCAACCCCTTGGCCCCTCGGCCCAGTTGAACGCGCAGGACGGGCAGGCCAAGCTAGCTCTCAAAAGTCACAGCTCCAGGCCAAACCAGGCTTTGCCACCAAAGATGTCGAGAGCTCTCCGAGCCCCGAAGCAGACCGTGCCAGTGCCTCCTCCTCCTTCTCCTCCTCCAGCAACCTCTTCAAGAGATTCCCTTGTGCCTCCACTGAGCGTCCAGGCGCAACCCCTGTCGGCATCCAATGTCTCCCTTCCAAGCAGCAGGAGCCAGAGGGCCTCCAAACTTCGCCCTCCAGCCATTTCCTTCCGCCCCAAGCTGAGGACAATCCCCCAAACCATCGTAGCTCCTGAGCAGCAGAGGTTTCAAGCGAGCACCTCAAAGCCCCTGATTCCAGTGAAAGTTGCCCCCCAAAATCGAGACCCTGCCCTTCGCCCTGGGGAGGGCCTGACGTATCGTCACTCTCGACTCCCTAAACCAAAGACGTAGCCCAAGCGGGACTCTCTCCAATGTCATTGCTGCGGTCCTGTCCCATGACCCTGCTTGCCCACGCTGTTCCTGGCCAGGAGGCCCTAGGGAGAGCCTGGAGGCACCAAATGCTGCATGTCTCCTGAATAGGCTTCTTATCATCTCAGTTTTACCCTCTTTAAAAGTGTGCATTGCTCCTTCGAGCCTCGATCTGCATGAGTCTGTGACCTCTCCTGAGGGCACCAATGGTCTTCCCCTGCCCAGGAAGTTGCTGACGGAAATTGTATCCTTTGGATGTCTCCCCCCCTTCAAAGAATAGATGACTGAGGCCCACCTTCTGGTTCTGGGAATTAATTATAAGCGATGGACAAATGATACTTGCTGATCTCTCTTTTTTTTGGTTGTGTAGTTTTCTTCCTTCCATGTTGCTCTTCAGCCATAAGTCTGTCTCTGTATCTCAAGAGGCCTATGCAAATCGTCTCTATTTATAATCCTCAAACTTTGTAAAAGATGTATATTTAATATTTAATGGAGGTTGTATGTTTTCGCAAGAAAGATCCCAACTTGTCCTCTGTGTTTTTGGGGTCCGTATTCATGGTTCACAAGTAGCCACAAAATTTCACAGGGTGAAATGGATATATTTATATTTAAACTCTTACCCGTTCCTTGTAAATAAGCTGTAGAATATATAAATGTTTAATCAGTTATCATGGCATAACTGAAGAACTGTATTTAATATATATCCCAGACTTTGGTTTATACCAACGGTTGTCAAACAGTTTTGTGATGTGACTCTGGAAATGATGAGTCCATGACCGCCAGCTTGTAAATTTTCATTTCAAGGCTTCCTTCATGGTAACATTATTTATTGAGTTCTGTTACAACTAAAAATCTCAAAGAAGCCAATTTGGAATGTTTGCACAAAATTTTGCCATATGTGTAGGGATTCAAAAATTATTTTTCATAATAAAGCTTACGTTTTTTAAAACCCTATTTTTAAAATGCAAATGCATTTATGTACGCGCACACACACTTGGGGAAACCTTGGGAAGTCATAAAAGAACAAAAATGTTTTAAACTTTATCAAAATGATAGAAAGTCACTGGAGACAGAGAAATTCTGTCAGATATAGGCCATCAATGGAAGGAAGGCTTAACGAGAACCACAGAAACAAAGGTTGTAAATGTGGTTCAATTGTCTTAAAATATTATTCCAGTATCAATCTGAGAACACTTGTTTGAAATGGCATTAAAAAAAACACTTAAAAGTGTTAAATAAAACTTGAAAAATACATCACAGCGTTCATTTTGAGCTCTGCTGACTATTACTTATAGAATGCTTCTTAGAGAAAAACATATCCTTTAAAAAAAAAAAACAATCAAAATAATCTTCCCAAACCTGGCACACTCCAAATATATCGGGCTAAATCTTCATCGTCCTCAAATAATCTGGCTTTTGCATATGCTAGCTGGGAACTGTGGCCTATTTGGAGGGCACCAGATAGGCTAAATTAAGCCAGGGAAAAGTAGCTTTGGTTTTCTTAAGAAGGATAAGTAAGAAATATATGGAGCCAACTTAAGTTTATTATCAAAAGACTGACCCAAGAACCATTAGCTGTGTTTGTGTCGCTTGTAAACCTTGACAGTATGCAGTGAAATGTTCTTGATATTGCTGGCTGGAAAATACTTCCTTGGGTGGGTTGGGAACGGTTTCTTCAAGTGGCAGACGTGCTCTAAGCTTCAGTTGCCTCTTTTTTGTGATCAGGGCTGGTGGGTGAAGGAGGACTGTATTTAAAACAGGCAGGGTTTTTTTGTTTGTTGTAACATTAGCTCCATGAACCTCAACTAGGAGCACAACCTTGTTTTATCCAGGCTGACCAGCACATTAGTCCAGGTAGTTGTGGCTGAACCCTTGGCCAATCAGTCTGGCACCGTGGGGGAGGGGTGGGGGGGCTCAGACGCAGCCTGTCCAGTGAGCCGTTGTCCAAGCAAGCTGACTGACCCAATGGGACCCAAGGATCTGCCTACTTTCAGCACTATAAATATGATGGGATCCTATGTAATCGCAGAAACATCGGCTGTCCAGAGGGGGATCAAAAATAAAAATTAAAAATCTACAACCACTGTCTTCCTCTTTTTGACACCTTCTGGATGCCGATGATCAAGCTGTTTCTCCCCCCTCCCCTAATATTTAACCCCATCTTGTCCCTAGCAGGATGTGAATGTACCATGTCAACAGAAGATGCCTAACCACTAAGGATACCTGTAGAGTTACAGATGAAAAACAGTAGAGAGAGGGGAGAGAGAGAGGAGAAAGAGAGAGTTGTCCCACACTTCTCAATGGCAAGTAATAACTGTAATCTGGCTTACAAAAGCACAACTGCATCAGGTCTGTACCATGGTATGCATTTTGGAAGGCCTTCAACTAGCATTTTTAAATTCATGTTTCTGGCATTAACTTTAAGCATTTAATGAGAAGTAACCCTTAGAAGTGGCCTGTTTGCTTCAGGAAGATACAGCTCTTGGAGAGGGGAATTGCTTTCCAAAGATAACACTAGCCTTTTGTTCCCAATTTCATTGTCAGGCTGGCCATGGCACAAGAAGCAAGCTGATGGTAGCAGATGGCAGCATGTAAGGTTGGCACTCAACATGTAAACTCTGTCTTGAGGCAACTTCCCTCACCCAGAGAGAGTTGACTGAGCTGCCCTGAGTCGTAATTTTGGGTGTTATGATTGGGCAAAACGAAGGTGGGACCTGGTGGGTTTTTAATCATTGTTTGTGAGTCTCCTTTATTCAACTGAGAGAGCCACCCTTGTGGTGCATAAAGTGTCATGGTGCAGAAAGCATCCTAAGATTGATTCCCCTCCCTCTCTTTTTTTGGCATTTTTACTTCTGGTAGACTATCCTGCTACCACCAGAAGCATCCTGGAACCAGACTGACAATTCCATTTGGTTTCCCCGTTATCTGATAGTAGCAGTTCTCCAAATGCAACAGACCTGGTCCAGTTGAAATGTAACCCCAGTGGAAGACAACCCTCCAAAATTTAAACTTGTCCTTGCCTTTGGCTGGTTCAGCCTCTGTGGGACTATCGTGTCAGTGAGTAGTGCCTTTGTTGAAACACAATCATGGTTAGAGAAGTTGAGCTGGGTCTTTCAGAAACTTAAGTTTAACTGTTGATCAACTGCTGTGGTGAAGCTGCTCACTGCCTGTGTGATTCTCAAAAGCACCATGATTAATCAAGATTAACTGCAGCCTTAGTCTTTGTACTAAATCAGTACTAGCTGCAAAATACTCTTTAACAATGTAGTCTTTTGCCTAAAGGGGAAAAAGAAAAAAAGAGAGAAATACTGTATAGTGGAACCTGCTTGTAAAGATAATTTAAAAAGCCTGTATGTAAAGACTTTCCTCAGTGTTGCTTTATTGAATAAACTTCCTCATTTGAGTGGGGTTTTTTGTGTGTGTGCTCTGGCTGTCACTGGTTGTGTTGGGTGTGTGTTTTTGCTGGGCAATCTTAAAAGAGAAACTTGAAATGAGTCCTGTATTTTGAATGGATCTTCTGCCACCTAGTGTGCTCAGTGGAAATTACTCTGTAAAAGGAGAAATTTCCTATCCAGGGGAATTTAGCTTGTTCTCAAGAGGTGAGATTGATTCTATCTTTTATATACCAAAGGTGTCCAACGCTTCTGGACTTCGACTCCCAGAATCTGGGAGCTGAAGTCCACAGATCTTAAAGTTGCCAAGATTTGACGCCCATTTTTGTTAACTGTCTTAAGGCCCTGTCACACTGCCCAAAACATTTGTAAAAAGGACCCAGCGGATGAGAAAAATGTTCCATCCGTTGTTATCTGCTCTCAAAAGGGGCAAAAATTTGCATAAGCAGAGCGGATAACATGGAAAGGAACGGACGGGGGGAGGACGCAGAGCGGATGGAAAGCGGATGCGGAACGGAAGCCTAGCGGATGGAAGCGGATGCAGAGCGGATGCATAGAGGATGTGTAGAGGATGCAGAGCGGATGCGTAGCGGATGATGCGGATGCGTAGCTGCATCCGCTTTCATCCTTTCTCCGTCCGTGCTACTAACACTGCGCGTCCGTTCCGCTTCCTCCCTGCGTCCGTTTACCGCTGGAACGGATTTGAATTGCGCGGATGCGCAGCGGATATAGCAGATGCGTAACCAATGCAGAACGGATGTCCCCCGTATGCCTAGCGGATGCAGAACGGATGCATTGGATACATTTTCCGCTCAAAAGTTTTGAGCAGCTCAAAGTCTTCTGAGCGGATGAAACGTCAATAGACGGATGCTGGACGGATAGAGAGGAAGCAAAACGGAGGCAGTGAGTACAGAACGGAAGCATTGCGGATGGCAAGTGTTTTTCTCCGTTTTACATCTTCTTTCCATCCGTTGCTGCAGTGTGACAGGGGCTTTAATTCTTGCAGGATACAAAACAAAACAAAACCTCTGTTTCTGGTGACTGACCCAGATTGGATCCTGCAACATGACTCTGGGACACGTACATTTACCTTCATTCGTGTTTTAATTGTCCTCTTGGTCTAAATGCCTGCTGTTGCTGCTTCTTGTGCCAATCCGTCATCGGACATTGGCGATCCTACTTTTATCAAAAGCCTCACGACAAAGTGCTGCTGAGTTTTGTCCCTTAGATTTTGAAGCCATGATGTTCTTCTGCCTGGAATCTTCCATCTTTCCTTGGAAGATTAAGTGAAGTATGCCACATTTTTCTGGGTGACACATCACATGTCCAAAATAGTCTAACTCTATGGTTTTGATTATTTCCCTTGGCTTCCCAGGTGGCTTATCCAGTGGTGGGATTCAGAGTTTTTTTTTTTTTTTTACCACTGGTTAGGTGGCTTGGTGGACGCGCTTTGTGCGCATGCACACACTTTGCATGGCAAATGCGCACTTTGTGCAGGCGCAGAAGCGTTCCAACTCACCTGCTGCAAGCCTGCACTCTCCCGGTTGGTTCAGTAGTTGCCATGTAGCACTTTGCTGTGCTGCACAAAGCAGCTGCGCTTCAAAAGTAGAGGATAAAGGTGAGTATGGGAGCCCAGGTGGGCCCAACAGCAGAACCAGTTCAGTCTCCACTGCTCATCGGCGCTACTGGTTCAGCAGAACCGGGCCGAACCAGTAGAATACCACCACTGGGCTTATCCCAGGTAGCCTATTTGCTAACCCTAACCCTACTGGCTATATTTCAAATTATACTCCAATAATTTTCTATATCTTCCTTTACTTTATTGTCATTGCACTTCATACAATGAAATCAAACACCATCTTCATTGCACAGCCTAAGTAATACCTGAAATGTGTGTTTGCCCTCTTGGCTCTCAGCCTCTTTATGAAGGGTTTTCACAGCACACCTGTTGGAATAGAAATAACACGAGTTGAAAAGATGTAACACACACCAACAGCTCTTTAGCTCAAAGGCTGCTGTGACTTTGCCTCCTGGAGCTTTCAGGAACCCTGCTTGGTAATTTTCTCAGCAGAAAGAAGTCTCCTCCAAAGACAAGGGTCTTCAAACTTGACAGCTTTAAGACTTGTTGACTTCAACTGCCAGAGTTCCTGAGCTAACAGGACTGGAAGGTGGGAATTCTGGGAGTTGAAGTCTTAAAGCTGTCAAGTTTGAAGGCCCCTGTCCAAATACATTCAAGGCCAGCCTGCTATTAGATCCTGCACCCAGTTTCAACAGTAGAGTGAGGCTACCATCTGTGGAGACATCTGTATTGCTGTTACGCTACTCCCACCCCTCCAAAAAAACCCTAAAGGCCTAGCCGTAGGCAGGCCCAGAGGTCTCCAAATTTGTCAAGTTGAAGGCGTGTGGATTTCAACTCTCAGTATTCCTGGGCTAACATGATAGGAGGAGTTATTCTGGGAGTTGAAGTCCACAGGTCTTAAAGCTGTCAAGTTTGGAGACCTCTGGGTTTGCCTATGCTTCTCGGATATAGCCTAAGGGTGAAACTGTTCCCATCCCCAACTGAATCTTAGAATGGCTCTGATCTAATAATCAGATAACCCAGTCAAGGTATTGGTAACTCAGACAAACAACAGCCAGTTCAAGGAACCATCAAGAACCCTCCCAGCAACGCTGACGGGGATAGCCATTATAAACAGCAAAACCCCAGGCCCTTCTAGTACTGATGATGTTGCCTAGTTGGGTCATGAAATGTCTGCAAGAAAAATTGCCAAGTTCGGAGAGCATCAAGGACCCCACCAATCACCCCTATTTTAATCTTGTACCTCTTAATTCAGAGTGAATCTGGTCTTAACATGGTTTAATGATTTATAATATTCTTTCCATCTTTATTTACCAAATCACCAAATAGGCTGTGCGCCAGGGTAGGTAGATCAGAAGACAATCTTAAGAAAACGGGCCTTCCCTCTAGAATAGGGGTGTCAAACTGGCAGCCTGCGGGCCAGATGTGTCATGCGCAGGCCACACTAACCCCAGCTCAGTGAAAGGAAAAAATGTTGCAAAAGTCATATGATGGCAACGTGACACCGCAAGTTTGATACCTGTGCTATAGAAGATACTGTGTGAATGTGGAGGAGAACAATCCATCTCATGGCGTATACAATATCCCTCAACCTATTCAGTTATGCTGACAACAGAAAATGCCAGTGACATGGCCCAATTCTGGGTAAATTTAGATTGGATTGGAATGGAATGGAATAGAATAGAATAGGAGAATGCAAAATAGAATTAATATAATATATAATAATATAATATAATTGAATGGAAACAGAAATAGAACAGAATAACTGGAAGGGACCTTAGAGGTCTTCTAGTTTAACCCCCTGCTTCAAGCGGGAGAATCTATACTATTTTAGATAAATGACTGTCTATTTTCTTTCATACAGTTTTTATCCTATTTATCCTATATATTTTTACACCTGCTGTATTTCTATGTCGTATGTTATACCTATTTTATTCGCTCAGTATTGAATGTATTTGTCTCATTTGTAGGTGCTTCTGACACCAATTTAAAAAAACCCAATTTCCAAAAGCTAGGGAAGCACCTCCTTCCATGCTGTGGCAGGTTCCGCTTGTTGGCAAAGGTATCTCCATTTAGGTCGATCCAGGACATCTTCAGGGTGACACCCCGTATTTCTTGTCCTCCTTGATGCGGTCCATCCACCCTTTCTTGGTCTGCCATGGGTTGCCTGCCATATAAATATGAATTCTTGAAAACTTTGTATTTCAAAATGAATCCTTTATTGAAGAGGAGTAAAACAGGTCAAAATTCAGAGCAGGATCTGAGGCCCCTTAGGCCATGCAACTATGATAAAAGGCGTTAGAAACCCCTCCTAACAGTGTGATGTGGATTCTGCCAATCCACAGGTGTGAAGATGTTATTTTACCAGTCCTTCTGGGAAAGCAGATAAAGGAAGATTCCCAGGTGTGATAAAAATCAACCATTCTGATACGCAGACAACTGGAGACACATGAACAATATACAGTATAAGACATGGTTCCCAGGAAGGCTGGGATTTATATACAGGTTCAAATATACAATCTCTGCCCATTCCCATGTTCACAATCTGTCCAGCTACATATCTCCCTATGCAACATTATTATTGTTGCATACCATCTGCTTCCTTGTCCTGTTTACCCATTTCCAGTAATCTCCATCATGAACATGACACTAGACAGCATGACTGCCAAATATGTGACCTTCAAATACTAAACAATAGAGAATTCTTATATAATATTCCAGTAAATTATCTTAGGTTAACACTAGAGATTAAAAATGGCATTACCATTGCTTTATATTTTCACAGGTATAATTCTACATATCACACCAGGCTATCTTCCAGGTGTTGCAATCCACATGGACCCTTCTCCCCCAAGAGGTGATAATTTTCCAGGCAATGGTTGTAAATCATGTAAAAGCTTAATACAAAAGACAATATAAGAAATAGGCTATTTAGGATACATAGCAAGGCAAAGAATTAAACGTATCAAATTCAAACACACACACACACACACACACACTCCTTTCTTCCACCAAAGAATAGCAGATACACGGATCTCATAATAAGTGACAGAGGAGTAACACCTTAGAAAACCTTGGTCCATCTGGCCTGGTTGGTGGTAGCACCTTGTGAGGATTCAAGGGTTACTGGAGTACTAATACTTGGCTGTTGTTGTGGTTCGCTGGCAGCCTGTGCAGATGGCAGTGGAATTGGACTGTGGGGAAAAACGGGGACCAGTCAGGGAGTCTGGAGAGGACTTGGACAAGGATCCTGTGTCCAATGAAGAGATGGGGCCAGGACCATCTGGGAGTGGTGTGCTGCCTCTGGAGCCTCGAGTCTGGCAGCAGCGAGGAAGAGGAACAAGGGGAGCCTGTTCCCAATGCATGTGTGCACAGAGCTGCTAGAAGGCAAGAACAGCTGAAGCAGAAGGAGCGACTAGGAGTAAGACTTGGAGGTGATTGCCCTCCCATAATGTGTAAAGGACAGGCAAAGGTGACGAAACCTTTGCAGGAAGCAAAGTTGTTCATTCTGTTCTGATTAATCCTTGAAGCTCTATGTGGACTTTGTACTTTGGTTGGTTTTTATAATTCATTTGGCACTCTAATTGTTGGTAGCAATTCAAAGAAGAAAAAGGTGGGTGCTTATCTCGAGGAGCTGTTTGGGACTCATTACAGGCTAGGAATGAACATAATTCCCAGCGTTGGAATAAAACAAGAATTGTTTTAACTAAGCGTGTGCTTAATTGTGGTCTCAGGAAACCTTGGTCAGAACAGCAGTTAGTATAAAATGCCTGCAATGACAGATAGAGTGACACATCACTTGGAGTACCTCAAGTTGTATCAATGACACTGCCTAGTCAAAAACTAGGGAAAAAACATACTTATGCCAATTAATCCTCGTTTTATGGCATCAATTGAGCCCAAAATTTCTGTTGTTAATCAAGACATCTGTGAATCCCCCCTTTTTTAAACCTTTCTTGCTGCAGCTGTTAAGTAAATCACTGCAGTTGTTCAGTTAGTAACCCAGTTGTTAGGTAAATCTGACTTCCCCATTGACTTTGCTCATCAGAAGGTTGCAAAAAGGAATCAGGTGGCTCTAGGATGCTGTGTGTCAGCGTTCCAGGAACCTTCCATTCCAACCAATAACTCCCAAGACAGACATATCTCAAAGGTACCTTTATTTGGATAGTAACTGGCACATCTGTGGAATCCCGAATCTGAAAGTTCTGGGCTTCCCTGCAAAAGTCAAAACTACAAATCCATCCCCCCCCCCCCTTAGCCATCATCACATCACATGGTCCAATCACCATCTGTCCTAAAGTAAGATTCCCATTTCATTATATGCCACACTCTGTAGCCTTGAACCAGCAAAATAATTTTATTTTGTCTAACTAGATCAGTGGTGGCGAACCTGTGGCACGCAGAGCTATTTGTGCCAGCACACGAATCGCAGACAAACTTACCTCACTGCACATGTGCGTGCCTCAGCTGATTTTCGCCTGCTTTGAGGCCTTTTTCGGCCTCCCAGGCAGCCTGAAAAATAGGCCCGTTTCATCACTTCCTGTATTTCCGGAAATACTGGAAGTGACGAAAGGAGCCTATTTTTCATGCTGCAGAGGCTTTCCTCAAGCCTGGGAGGCCGAAAAAGCCCTCAAACCAGCCGAAAATCAGTTGGGAGGCACAGTGCAGGTAAGGGGATGGGGGATTGCATATACATGCGCAAGGGGTCTGGTGGACATGCGCATTGTCCTTTGGGTGTTGATGCACACGTACACAAGCACGCGCACAATTTTTGGCACAGGAGCCCCAAAAGATTCGCCACTACTGAATTCCCGCCCCTCCCACTTTCTCAGGCTCAATTGTGGCAGCGTGGGAGCATCGGATCTCAATATGGCCTCCAAAGGATCTGAGGTCTTTCCTGACAATATGTTTCTTTTCTTTTTAAATAAATTGTATTAATTTTCTATTAATTATGTTCCTTTAAAAAATACTTTAAATTTGATTGAATAAAGATTTTAAAAAATTGAACCCGGTGCGACTTTCCTGGCAATCATTTTGGCCACACAAGCTATAGTATGAAGATACACAAAACAGTTAATTTCCTTTTTCCCTTATGTATAGTGCTAGCTGCATATTATTTCTATTTACATTTATCTACAATTATATACATATTTACAACTATGAATTATATTTCTTAGTGCTTAATAAACATTGTGTTGTCTGGGTATTTAATTTGCTTAGCAATACAGATTCCCTTCTGACTCTCCACCCCTTTTTTCCAACCACTGGTAGAATAAGTTCCAAGTTTGATAATATGCTGTGGCTTCTTTCTGTTTGATTTTCAGTGTAAGTCTATCCATTTCTGTGCAGTCTAATATATCTTTCTTAGAGGTCTTTCTCTTTAGAGCAGCATGTTTCAATGTTCTTCCCAAGTTTCCACGAAGCTGGCCTGCTCCTTCAAGAGTTTTGCAGCAGAGGGCACTCGAATGCCGGCAAATGAGGAAAACGTCAGTTCTGCCAAGATGGGAGAACTAGTTGCCGCCTCTGTGAAAAACAGTTTGCAAGCCCACAATCCTTGCAAGCTGTTGTCAAAAAAAGTGTTTCGGCTGCAGCTCATCCATGCTTCTCCTATTTGCAGTGGTGGGTGGAGGGGAGGGTGCAGCTCTGGCACTTGGATTGACTCTGGATTCTTTTCCACCTCCTTTCCTTTCCACCTCAGCCATCAACAGTGTGAGCTGCAGTGATAAGAATTTAACAAAAACTACCCGGCCAGCCCTTGTTCTGGTAAAGCATGCAAGAGAGACAGCTCGGCTGAGCCAGTGTGTGTGTGTGTGTGTGTGTGTGTGTGTGTGTGTGTGTGTGTGAAATGAGGAAGAGAAGGGATATAAATTTATGTGATTCTTTGCTTGCTTACCTCTCCAGCCAGTTGGATTATATAATTAATTGCTATGGAGATAGGAGAAATAGTATAATGCTGCAGGAATTTATCCCTTGCTTTAAACAGAGCTGATAGAGGCCTGTCATGCATTGAAACGCTGGCTTTCTGCAACCCAGTGCTCTTCAGATGTGTTGAAATCCAGAACCACCCCAGGTGAAAATGATGCAAACTGTATTCCAACACAAGCAAAAGTGAGAGAGACACGCTACAAAGTGGTGTGCATTGCTGGCTTGGCAGGAGCCCTTTTCGAAGACAAATGAGAAGTAAGGGACATAGAAACTGTAGGGGAAAAAAACACAACGAAGTCTTCCAAAGACTTCTTCCAAACTTTGCGTACTTGGGAGGAAGCCAGCATCTAGACCTCCTTCAGGCCTCCATTAGACAATGTGGCCTTGTCCACAGAGGCAGATCAAGATGGACCTCAAATGCACTGTTGGTCCAAGGCCCGAGATAAAAGGCCTTTTTCTGTCATGCTACCAGAGGCTGAAGCTGGAGCTCAGATTTTCTTCCATGTTACACTTCTTTACACTTTCGTGGAACCATGCTGGCTCGGACAACAAGCAGAGAAGAATTAGTAGAGTAGAGTAGAGTAGAGTAGAGTAGAGTAGAGTAGAATAGAATAGAATAGAATAGAATAGAATAGAATAGAATAGAATAGAATAG
>BLBF01000016.1:1393331-1412822 GCA_015471245.1 Laticauda colubrina
AGAATAGAATAGAATAGAATAGAATAGAATAGAATAGAATAGAATAGGAATTCTTTATCCAATTGGATACACAAAGAATTTGTCTTTGGTGCATAAGCTCTCAGTGTATATAAGAAAAAATAAAATGCATTCATCAAGAATCATAAAATACAACACTTACTGATAGTCATAGGTTACTAATAAGCAATCAAATCATATTAGGAAAATGAATAAAACAATATAAATTGTAAAGAGACAAGCAACACGGTTATAGTCATAAGTAGGAAGATGTAGGTAATGGGAAGGATGAGAAGAAGAATAGTAATACAATCTTATTAAGTAGTTTGACAGCGTTGTGGGAGTGAGTTATTTAGCAGAGTGATGGCATTCGGGGCAAAACTGTCCTTGTGTCTAGTTGTTCTGGTAGCATTGTTTTGAGGGTAGAAGTTGAAACTATTTATGTCCAGGATGTGAGGGGCCTGTAGATATTTCCACAGCCCTCTTTTTGACTTGTGCTGACAAGGGCAGGAAGCTGGCTAAATTGGTTGAATGTAAGGTTCAGAAATCATAAACGGAATGTGGCACTTCTGACTTCCAAGAAAGATGCTTGGCTTAGTTATATTTGTGTTAGTTTATTTGTTTCAGTGACTCTGTGAAGCACAAAGATACCAGCAGGCCCAATTGTTCCAGCAGAATAACCTGGCAAAGTTTATCTCCACTGATTTTCATTTGATCACATTTTTTTATCAATAGACAATGATTATTTTTAGATAGGAACTATTTACAGCAGACGTCTCCAAACTTAACAACTTTAAGACTTGTGGACTTCAACTCCCAGCTATTCTGGCTGGAGAATTCTGGGAGTTGAAGTCCACAAGTCTTAAAGTTGCCAAGTGGGGGACCCCTGATTTACAGGAATCACAGGCACTAAAAAAAACCGGAGAGCTATTCTGGGTAGCAATACTCAGTTCAAACTTCAGTGTTTCTTCCTTGGTTTTGAGGGTTGAAAAGAAAGCATGAAATTTAGCAAACAGGAGAGAGGTCAGTTGGTTGGGGTCTTGATGAGGACAAACCCTGGCAACACTGTCTATTCAAGATTTGGATGAGACTTTCAAGAGCTCCCCAAGCATGCTAAGCTTGGAGCTTCTAATTCTTTGCTACTTTCTTTTAAAATCTAAATTGCGAAGGAATTCCTGACTCTTCAGGTTTTACTGGGCATTGGTGTTCTTTTCTTTTCTTTTTTTCCTCTTCCCTCTTTGGTCTGAATGAGAAAGGCCTGCTGGTCTTTGGGCATCTTCCTTAAATCTAATATGTTCAAGCATGAGTTTCCTGCTTCAAGCCCCTCGCAAAAAGTCAAGCATATGCAACTACTTGACTGTCTGCAGTGGAGAAGCCGGCAAGAGAAACAAATCAAAGCTGACACATTCATGATGATGCAGATGATAACTTAGTGGAAACTTTGTCACTTCTGTTCAACATTCAACAGCTCTCTTGGATGATAGGAAAATAAAATTTATGAGCAAATAACATCAGCTGCAACTATGCATGCACATCAGACTAAGTCAAACATCTCAGTTCTTGAGTTCGTGTTCAGTTATCCATCAACTGTGGTTTTAGGCTTATTACATTATCTAAATCTGGAGTGGCTGCCAGAATTTAAATCAAAAGCAAACCTATCATGCTTGATATTTATTCCAGGATGGCGAGATCCAGGTTTCTATCCAATTTCAGCCCGGCAACTTAAAGGGTAACATTAGGTTACACTTTCAGCCAACCTAATTATTTGCGTTAGTGGCAATCTGTTGAAAGATTTGCATGCTAGCGAGAGAAAAGGTGTGATATAAAGCCAACCAATCAAAAACCAGCCATGGTTTCATATTCCAGCTTTTATCAGTCCAAAATGGTGGTCCTATCTTGATTTGGACAATCCAGGAAACCTAAAGTCCAGTTAAAGAGCATCTAGACTTGCAGTGGAAGAAACAATTAAAAACACACTGATTTACTAGGTCTTTGTATCATAGCCTAAATCAAGGGTATTCAACCTTGGCAACATTAAGACGTGTGGACTTCAACTCCCAGAATTCCCCAGCCAGCCCTGCCAGGGGAATTCTGGGAGTTGAAGTCTACAAGAAAGTTGCCAAGGTTGGACACCCCTGTCCTAAATAGTAACAAAGAGAGACAGTTATTAAGAACCGAAAGATATTCTTCCTGTTTGGGTATGCATTGTTTTTTCCCAAAAAAGATGTGACATTTAATAATGTTTCAGTCATGTTGTGAAACTAAAGAATCAGCCTTCCTGACACTTTGCCTGATACTCTTTTTTAATTTATCGTCTGCAGAGAACCGAAGTGAATCAATAAATCCATCATGTATATTCTGATCAACATCAATTCATTTCCATTAGAAACAGCTAGACTGCTGATCTTCTCGAAAAAACAATCCTCTTTATTCTGCATTACAGAGATTCCCTTCCTAAAACAGGGCACAATTCTTAGAAGAGCTAAAGTAGTAATTTTCTGATACACATAAATCTGAATATGATCAAATCTTCCCACCCTCACCATAAGTTTCATTCTCTCTTTTTAAATGACTCTTAAGAAATTATTAACCACAACCTTCTCAAATGAACTATGAGGAAAAGGAAGTGTTACTGTAGTGATGGATTTCACTGTAAGTAAATTGTAAATTGTTGATGGATTTCAACAACCATTCAGAGAATAAAGGGTTTTTTTTTGTTGATGTGTGCACTGCAACACACTTCAACAGCATGCATGTTACTTGTTCCCCTCTGAACGATCCTACTTAGTTACAGTGGAAAAAATGTAAACATACAGTACATGAATGTAGCAGTTCCAGTTTTAGTTATTAAGAAAAGTGGATTATCTGTGGAGATTCTCAGTCATCCTGATCATAGTTGTCCCAAAGGTTCTTTTTCAAGAGGCAACTGGACTTTCTTCGTTTTTCTTTGAAGACCTTTAGTTTCTCATCCAAGAAGCTTTTTCAGAACTTCAGAACTGAAGAAACTTCTTGGATGAAAACTCTGTAGAGATTCTCAGTCCTCCAAGTCATGGTTGTCCCAAAGGTGCTTTTTCAGAAGGCAACTGGACCTTCTTTGTTTTTTCTTTTGAAGACGTTTTGCTTCTCATCCAAGAAGCATCTTCAGCTCTGATTGGATGGTGGGGAATGGAAGGATTTATATTCCTTGCAAACAGCTGGTCACTTGCATCCTTTTGAAGGGTCATTGAAGTACTTGGAGGTTTATCAGTGCTCTCAGGGTCACCTGAGTAGTGCTTCTGCTTCCTGTAGTCTGCATTTTTCCCCCCTCTGGAAATCCATTCCTACTCCCACACCATTCCAAGGGTGTTCCTCCCAAATTGTATTGCTAAAAGCCTGTAGACAGTCTGTCATCCAAGTCAAAAGCACCAAAGCTTCTTCAATGGTGTGGGAGTAGGAATAGATTTCCAGAGGAAAAAGAAAGGAACTTCCTGCAATCTTGGGTGTGAGATCTCTATACGCCATACCCATATAAAAATGGCCAACCCATTTTCCTAGTAGATGTCCTTTTACAAATGCCTTGATGTTGTTGATTGATTGATGTTGAGCTTAATGCCATTTTCTTTTTGAGATTCATCACAATTCAGATGTTCCCAAGACCCATTTTTAAAATCTAATATTTTGCAACTCTTAATTTATCCTATGGCACAGTAAAAATGGGTGTGTTTTAAATAGGGCTGGGGGGTTTTTTTCTTCAAACTTTGGGTTGAGACTAGACTTTCAGTCACATTGGATAAACTCTGAATTAACCTCTCCTAAACCTAAACCACAGTCATCACTTTTCAGTTGAGATTTTGCTTCACCCACGTATAAGTTTGCTGTCAGAAAGCAGCGCAGCCCATCATCCTTCCATCAAAGTTATGGTCAAAATTAATTTTTCTGTGCTTTGGAGGTTTGGGATATTTTTTAGGCAAACAACAAACCTTGTCAGAGTTTATTTTCAGTTACTCTTCTCATCTTTAGAATTCTGCAGCTTTGATAAAAGGCTCTCAATTCAAACTTTAATCTTCGATAAAATGCACTTTTGGAGACCCAACTCTACCCAGCTGGAACAAAGCAGCTTTCTGTTATGACTCTCCCTCTTACAATCCATGAGCAAGAAGGCCTATTTCTGAAGGGTCCTTGATGCTCTCTGAGCTTTGTTGAAATGATGGGTCCTTGGACCTTCAACCATAGGTACAAATACAACATCAGCTACAAAAACTGTAACAGCATAGCCAAAAAGGCATTAAGAGTTGTAATCTAATCCTGCGCAGCTTTTTCTCCAGTAATATTGTACTACTAACTATAGCATACAAAACATTTGCTCAATCAATTCTTGAGTACAGCTCATCTATCTGGAACCCGCATTGCCTATTGGACATTAACACGATCAAGAGAGTCACAAGAAGAGTCCTCCACTCCTCTATTGGAAACAGAATACCTTATGCCACCAGATTTGAAATTTTAGGCTTAGACAACCTAAAACTACGCTGCCTTTGGTCCGACCTTAGCATAGTACATAAAATTATCTGTTGTAATGTCTTGTCCATCAATGATTACTTCAGCTTATTTTTATTTATTTATTTATTTGATTTGTCAATCACTTACAAGATAATAGGCATAAGTATAAACATAGTTATGAATATGTGAAATTGATACATATAAGAAAAATAAAAAGAAACAATAGGACAGGGATGGTAGGCATGTTAGTGCGCTTATGCACACTCCCTACAGACCTCTTAGGAAAGGGGTGAGGTCAATAGTAGACAATCTAAGGTTAAAGTTTTGGGGTTTTGGGGGGGGGGAAACCACAGAGTCAGGTAGAGTATTCCAGACTTTGATCACTCTGTTGCTGAAGTCGTATTTCCTGCAATCAAGTTTGGTGCGGTTAACTTTGAATTTGTATCTACAATAGATACAAACTCAAACTTGATTGCAGGAAATACGACTTCAACAACCGAGTGGTCAGTGTCTGGAATACACGACCTGACTCTGTGGTTTCTTCCCCAAACCCCAAAAACTTTGACCTCAAACTGTCTACTGTTGACCTCACCCCATGCATAAGTGCACCAATGTGCCTACCGTCCCTGTCCTAATGTTTCCATTTCATGTATTAATAATCATGATTATACTTAATGTCTGTTATCTAATACATGCTTGACAAAAATAAATAAAAACAAATAAATCGTTTCCTTTATTGGAACCATATTTCTATGGGTAACTACTGGCCAAACCTGGGACAGAAGACTTAACTTGGACACACAGTCAATTAGGATCCTAGCCCAGGTCAAAGTGGAAATATGCACTTCCATGTATTCTGGACAGAAGAGTCTCCAGATGTATGGATTTCAATTTCCAGAATTTTTAGAAGCTAGAAACGGGTTGAGAATTCTGAAAATGGATGTCCACACATCTGGAGGTTCTCCTGATTGGGAAACCCTGCTTTAGGCAATCCAGCCACTCACTCACTACATTTTGATTCTCCTAGCCATCTGTGCGAGGAGATGCTATCGCACTGCATTAACTTTAGTGTAATGGGATATATTAGATGTGTTCAAGTGCCATCATGCAAAATAATAAATACATAAATAGGTGCATGCATTTCTGTATCTAGTTCATAGTTTTCTTTATCTTCTCAAGACCCAAGGCTCAGAGTGGGCCATTTATTGTTGTGTTTGTTGCTGTTTCTCAGTGAAGATGATACCAGGTCATCTTCCAACTACTGTTGAGGGATTGAAGAGCAGAAACGGTGGCCAAGTAGAAATGCCCTCAAGCCTGTTTCACAGTGTGGATGTGTTCTGACCTAGGCTTCGCAAAATCCCAAAACAGACTCCTCGTTCTGACAAAACCCCTTTTATTTAAGCTGATGTGAATTCCTATCATTCACATCCAGCAAAGTCCTGGCAAACAGTCTTTCAAGGGTCATTTACAACCACAGACCTTATCAGGCTTGGAGAATTGCCAGACTGATAGCTTCCAAGTGCAACGCTGTACAAGGAAATACTTGACAAAGAGTCACAAACAAATCTTCAATTAAATGAACTAATTGTCTCCTGCAAACACCACTCCCCTTTTGCTCCTCTTTATTCCCTATGGGAGAAGCCATTCACCGTCCACCTGTGGCTTTACTCCCAAGTCAACCCTTGTTCCTCAGCAGTTCCCTTCTTCTGGCAGCTCTGCGCATGTGCATATTGGGAACAGGCTCCAGCTGTTCTTCTACCCCACTGATCTCTGACTCTGAAGGCAGATGATAACTGTCGAACGGCCCTGGCCCCATCTATTCCTCTGACACAGAGCACTCATCAAAGCCTTTCCCAGACTCCAGGACTGGCCCATGTTCCTCCCCAACCTCCTCACTGTCCGACTCTGCTGCCAGCTCTGCTGGCCGCTGGTGGGCCACAACAGTAGGTTGAATAGGAAAATGCAGACACATCCACAAAAATGTGACCCAATGCCACAAAAAATAAGGAACACAACAGCCTCACACAAGCAATTATACTTTTCTCATGATCCTGTCTGGACAAAGAAGGGGAGAAGAGGGGCTGCAAGAGAAGTTTAGATTTCTGCAAAATCTCACTCCAACATTCATCACTGTAGCTGTTTTTAAGCTCAGGGTGGGAACTGAGTCAGCAGTTGCTACAAAAAGGTCCATTTCATTACAGAAACTTTTCTCATCTGCTCTGCCTGTAATCCTTTAATTGCTCTATTAAAACAATTTCTTTTTCTCTTTTGCTGAAACGGCCCAAGCACCAAATGAATTAATCTATTCATTAACATTCAGGAGACGCCCAGGGCTATTTCAGCATGGGCCACCTTCATCACTGGTTAAACAGGAGTTAATGGGCACTTCGAAGTCAGTGACCTGGTTGAAAGTGCAGTAATATCTTTTGACCTTAGTTTGCCAAAAGTTTTGACACATCACCAGCCAAGGGAATGAAGTAACTAGATCTCCATGTTACCCATTATCTTTCATTCATACATAACCTAGCCTTTCCTTTCATGCACGTCTTCTATTTTTAGGAGGATTTGAGAAAAATGAACTTGTGATTTATGGTTTTGGTGATGAGACAGGATAGATTATAAAAGGAAGAATAATTTGATGTAATTTTAGAGAGAGAGGTCAAAATGTATTTGTACTGATAACTGGTGAAGAATATCAGAAGCCAATCTTTCTGTTTTTTTCTTTTCTTCTACTTTTACTTTACATTTTTTTCTGTTTCTTTGATCTCTTTTTTTCTTTTTTGTATTAGTTTGCATTAGTTTTTATCTTCTTGTTTAAAAGTTTTACAATAGTTTCATATATAGTTTAGAGATTATCTCACAGGATAACTTGGGGAGTTGCCATGGAAGAGTGATGTCCAACTCTCCTAGCCTGATTTGTTTGGACAAAGGTGGACAAGCCACAGTTGTGGTTGGGTAAAGAAATGAGGAGAGTCACCAGTTCAGCCCAAGACTTTTCACAAGGACATTTAGCTCCCACCAGCTGCAAATCCAGCAGTGTGACCATCTTAAAATATCAAGGCAGGAGAAAATGTAACATATGTTCTTGTGATATTACCCTACTGCCCTACAAGAGTCACCTGAACAGCATTTGGGCACTAAAGCAGGGATATCTGAAAAGCCAGGAGTGTAGCAATCACTTAAGTGATGGAGAATGAAGATCCTAATTAATTTGCTTACAAAATGAGCATGATTAGGCCAAGGACAAATAATTAAATTCTAATTTAATGAGCATTGAGTTAAATGCACTTTACATAATTTGCCCCTTCTGTCACATAAATATCACAATGGCTTTGTGTGGAATTCGAAGAACTGGATCCAAAGTAGAATATGTTTGCTTGCTTGCTTGCTTGTGTGTTGTTTGTGTGTTTGGGTTCTTTGCAAGTCCAAAAGATGGAATAACTATAAAAGTTTTCTCTGATATTGCAGTTAATGTATAACCATTTTGGTTGGGAGCTATCGATAGTCTTAAAGACAATGTCAAGTAGAGCTTGAGTACTGGTGACCCCAGGGATACATCCATGTACTCTCATGTACTTCCATGAACTTGGCAAGATTTGGAAGCAGATGGTCATTCTTTTAAAATGTTGTGGTTGACCATCAACCCCCTAGGGCTTCTCGATGCCTCAAATAGCAGTGAGTAGTTCTAAGCCTGCTCAGCTTTTTAGATCCACCAAGACTGACCAGGTGGCACCATTGAGGGGGGGTCTTGTCCTCCTTGAACATATTTCCTCCTCCCCCTTTTGTTAAAGCTGAAATGACTGACAGAGACTGTGAAGGGTTGGTAATGGAAAATGCACATAGCGCCACTGAGATCAATCCCACGAGTGATTTGAAAGATTGTATCATCACAAAGTAAGAAAAAAGAGCTCTCTTCCCTCAGGCAGACTGCTTGGTCACATCTGAGCTCAATATGGGTCACAACAGTTTGTCTGCAGTGTGTCTTTATACTTGACATCCAAGGCAACTGTTGAACAGAGCTGTTGTTCTGACCTAGGCTTCCCCAACAGCATGAAGGCAAGTCCTCATCCCGATAAACCTCTTTTATTTAATTTATAATGAATTTCCTCTCCAACAAAGTCCAGGCCCACAGTCTTTCAAGATAGTTCCCAATTACAGACCTTTATCAAGCTTGGAGAGTGACCAGGCTGATATCTTTCAGACATTGCAATACTTGGAAAGCATGCTGGAATGAACTAATTGTCTCCTGCCAAGCCCCCACTCCCCTCTTTTCTTCTGTAGGAGAGGGGCCATTCACTGTCCATCTGTAGCTTTACTCCCAAGTCAGCCCTTATTCCTCAGCTGTTCCCTTCTGGCAACTCTGCGCATGCACACACTGGGAACAGGCTCCTGCTATTCTTCTGCCTCACTGATATCTGAGTCCTAAGGCAGCTGATAACTGTCAGATGGCCCTGGCCCCATCCCTGCCTCTGATGCAGACTACTTGCCAGAGACTTCCCCAGACTCCAGGACTGGCTCCTGTTCCTGCCCAACTTCCTCACTGTCTGCTGTGGTTATCTGGCAGCAGGTGCAGATGACTGAGGAGAGCGAGGACTCAAATGAGGGGCCAGGACCATTAGAGAGTGGACTGCTGCCTTCAGAGATTGTGGGGGCTGGCAGCAACGATGAGGAGATTCCTGAGGAGCCTATGCCAAATGTGTCTCTGTGTGTGCAGGGCTGCTCACAGGAAAGAGCAGATGCAGCAGCATGGGCGACTCGGGGGTAAGGCTGCAAAATAATGGCCCCTCCTTCAAGAAGATAAAAACCAGCTGTAAACTGGATGTTCTTTGCAGGAAGCAAAGACATTTTGAAACTTGGGCCTCGTGGACATAACAGATAGCAGATAATCAGAGTTGGAAGGGACTTTGTAGATCATCTAGTCCAACCCCCCACCCAAGCGGGAGACCCCCCACCATTTCTGACAAATGGCAGTCCAGTCTCTTCTTGAAAGCCTCCAGTGATGAAGCTCCCACAGCTTCTGAAGGCAACTTCTGTTCCATTGGGTTGATTGTTCTCACTGTCAGAAAGTTTCTCCTTGTTTCCAGGTTGAATCTTTCCTGATTCAGTTTCTATCCATTCTTCCTTGTCTGGCCTACAGGCACTTTAGAAAATAGATTAACCTCTTCCTCCCTGTTGCAGCCCCTCAATATTGGAAGACCGCTATCGTGTCTCCCCTGGTCCTTCTCTTCACTGGAGTAGCCATGCCCCATTCCTGTAATCGTTCTTCATATGTTTTAGCCTCCAGTCCCTTAATCTTCCTGGTTGCTCTTGTCTGCACTCTTTCTAGAGTCTCAACATCTTTTTTATGGTGTGGTGACCAAAATTGGATGCAGTACTCTAGGTGTGGTCTTACTAAGGCTTTATAGAGTATATTAGTACCTCCCTTGACCTTGAATGTATCCCTCTGTTAATACAACTTAGGATTGCATTAGCTTTTTTGGCTGCTGCTGCACATTGCTGGCTCCTATTTAGCTGGTTGTCCACTAAGACTCCAAGACCCCTCTCACAGTTTCTGCTATTGAGCCTGGTTTCATTCAGTCTATTTGTGTCCTTTGGGTTTTTCTTGCCTAAGTGTAGGACTTTACTTTTCTCTACATTGAATTTCATTTTGTTAGATATGGTCATATCTTAGCTGGTATTTGAAGACGTTTGTGTTGTACAATATTTCTCGGTAACCCTATCTGTTATTCTTGGCAGCCTTGCACAGTTTTGGCGAGGGTCGTGTTTATCAAAGTTAATTAGTTTGCAGCAGCCTTTTAACCGGGGATTTGTAAGAATCCTTAAAAGGTTTCTGTTCCTTTTGGGTCGTATTTGTTTTATTGGAAAAGGGTTTGGGTCAGAACACTGTCTGAATCTGCTGCCAGCTCCACTGTCCACTGCCAGGCCACAACAGCTGTAACCAAACAGAGGGAAGACTACATAATCATAATGACGAAGTGATGGAGATTCTCAGCCATGCACCGTAACGTATTCCTGAATGTGCAATAAGAAAAAAATAGGAAAGAATAATTTGGGTTTCTCCTCGCTTTGCTCACCCTGAAACTCTTCATGTGTGTTAGCCCAGCACAGCCATTCAGGCTGCTGAGATGGATCAGTGAGAGTCTCTGAATTCATAACTGTGTTTAGCAGAGAAATCCTCCAAACCTTGCAAGATCAACTCAAGGATCCTTTGTGATCCATTCTGAATCACAATTGCTTTAAAGATGAAGAGAAATGAGGGGAGAGATTCCTTCAAAAACCAGCACCATGAAGCGGTTGATTCTTGGAAATGCTAAAATTGGGCTAAAAGTTCCCTGATGCAAAACTGCCAAAGCTGTTCTCCTCTAAGCCATTATGCTTCTGACTAGACAGCACAAAGAGGTATCCAATTCACTGCTGAATTAAGTACAATGCATCTTAAAAGAACCCCACCTTACATGTATGTAGATCAACAAGGACAAAGAATCAACCCTGCGTTGCAGTCTGGCAACCTGGGAAGTAAATTCTTGAAAACATTACAAGTTGTCAGCCTTGGAAGCCATTTTTTCCTTGGAAGCTTTGAGGCTGCCACATTCAGTTCCTGGGAATTTGGGAGGAGGGATTTCATAGTGAGGTCGAAGATGAGAGACAACAACATTCTTTCTCAGAGAGTCAAGGACATGTTGCCCTGCACCTGGAGAGGAGTATATGGAGTGACTGGAGGGATGTCTCCAGTTAGTACAAAGATTTGATTGGCCAGATAGGTGCAGGGAATGGGTCTTTGATTTTCTTTTGGGAAAGGAAAACCCAGGACTCTCAGATTCAGGTTTTCCCAGGTGTGCCAATATGACAACTCTAATAAAATGGAACTTTGAGAAAATGTTTGTCTTGGAGTTTCTTGGTTTGGAGTTGGTCAGTTGGAACACTGACACATGTCATTTATTTTATAATCCAGAGCAAATCCATCAAGCAGGGGCTACAGTTCCTCACTGTCCTGCTCTCTGAGTAATGATGTCTCCATGCAAAAAGAAGGAAGTGATAGCCCAAACAGTTGGGATGATTAATAACTATTGGCACGGATTGATTGTGATGGCCCTATTCTTTGACCCATCAGGCAAATTTCCCACTGGTGATTTGACTCTGGAGTCAAAGGGGGTCTCGCCCCAGCTAAGGAATAAATGTTTGGACATCTCAGCTTTGAAGAGCCTGCAATAATTAATCATCTCTACATGCAGCAGGAACTAACTCTGAAGCTGCAAGAACAGCTTGTACCCTAACCCCCTTCTCCCCCAAGAGAGCTCTTTGAACTTGGGGGCTTGTTCAAGGCAAAGTCCAGCAAAGAAACATTAAGAAGAACATCTTCCAAAGCTGCTTATCCTTTCTCCAGAGGCCATCACTCCTTTCTGGCTCTGAAATTCATAATTATAAATGGTGCATTCATAACTCTTCCACTGCTGGTCCTTCAGGCATATTGATCACAATGGGAGAATGTATTTCTTTTCCCCCCGCAGCCCCAAAATGCCTTGGTTTCCAATAATCTCAGACTTGAAAAATGTAAAGACCGTCCTAACTTTAACAGCCCCTACCATCTTGTGGGGATGCTGTTTTCAGAGGACTGACAAGATCTTACATACATCTAGCAACATTAACTCAGTGAAGTGGAAGACAAAGCTCTTAAACAGGATCCATTGGCTCAACCAATGAGGAAATATGGTGTTCTTATGGTCTTCTTATGAGGAAATATCTAAAGACACTTCTGCTCAGAGCTCCTGAGATGGATCTAGGACAACTCACTACAATCAACTCACTCCAGCCAACTCACTGTGGCCACCTTGCTGGGACCAATTCATCTCTGGCCAACTTGCCACAGGACAATTCAGCACATTATTAATCATTTCATTCAGATACTTTTATTATTGGTGACCACACTTTTGTCAAAATTATTGTAACTCTTGTATTTCTGGATTGTCTTTCATTGTTTTATTATTATGGGCCACGGTTTTGTCGAAATTAATTTAACTTTTGTATTTGTTGAATTGTCCTGTGGCAATTCTTCCTGAGATTGACACAAGCTGTCCTAACTTTCCTATGAGTTTGGTATCAAGTTTACTTACTCATTGCCTCTGAATCAAACTGCAAATTGTATTTTTTTAAAAAGGTAGCTAGTCTCACCAGATCCTGAGGGATTTCCATGTTGGTTAGATTATAATGCCTGTGAGCATTTGAGAGAAGGGCAGAGTGACAGAGAGACACTATGAGTAACAGTCTGGATGCCAATTCTTCCAACTTCCAATCCATTTTTAATTAAAAAGGATGCTTCCCAAGCATGGTTCTCAAGAGCTAATTAGCACATAAATAAAATGGTGATAAAAGTCACAGAAAGAGAGAGAGAAAAAAAATGGGAGGGAAAGATGCATGCTATCTCTAAGCAACTGGCTCTGCTCAGTTGTTGCTGCAAATTGGTTAATAATCACAGCTTGAGCCACAAATCACACTCTGCAGTGTGGCACCGCAAGGTTGCCTTCCTAAGGATATATGCATTGAAGTTGGAAATAATGGGCCTGAATAAATGCTAAGTTTTCCAATGAAATGACCATTCATTCCAAGGGACGGTTTCGCAGTTGAATTATGCCCCGTGCTATTAATCCTGCACACAAGGCTCCTTCGGCTTCCAAATAAATAAGCAAAGCATTTAGCACAATGATTTTCTATTTAATACACTCGTAGCATTTGGCATTTTTCCTTCAGCTTTCATATTGCTGTGCATTCTTAGGCATGGATATTCTTGCAGAAGCTCTAACAAATGCCAGGCATCTGCGCTCATCAGAGATTCCAGAATTGGCTTCAAAAATAAAGGGCAGCTCCCGTAGCTTAAATGCAATACAAACTTTGGAGATGGAATTTTTCTCTCTCCTCATGCAATAAATTCACTACACAAAAGCAGGATCAAAATTGTTTGTGTCTTTTGGATTCTCCTTCTGGGTATTTTATCCTTTCAGGAGCAGCATCAATCTGTTTCTGAGTCTGCTGTCACTTCTTTGAAATATTTATTAAGCTGAAATTCTCCTTTGAAAGAAGTTGGTTCTACAGATCTTCTGGGTAACCCGTTCACCAGTGCCAGAAAACCCTGCTTCCCTATGCTTTATGCTCTGGGATGCATAAACTCACTCAGCCAATATGTCTAGTAAAAGTTGTCTAGGTTTTTGTATCATTTTTGTTCCTTTTAAAGCCCCAATTCTTCATCCTTCTGACAAACGGTTGTGTTCTTGTCTCAAATGTCTGCCTAGATTTGGTGGGACAAGGATAAAGAAACTGAAATGTAGTCTACAAAGAAAGAAACCATGTTAGATTGCCCTGTTAACAGGGAATTGATTAGAATTGTGCATGATATTGATGATCCCATCATTGCAAGGTGTTGTTTGCAGCTTGGGAGGGTTGTTAATTTCTCGTTATCCCTTTGATTTTAGCAGAAATCCAGAATGTTTGCAACCTAAGTCTGTGCAGAAAAATCGTACTGTGTGTTGTACTCAATTGTACTCATGAGTGACATCACACTTTATAATTGTGACTCATTAAGTAGCATAATGCAAGCTCCTCAGTCTTTGGCATCTTCTCTTTCTTCTTCCTATCTGTAATAAAGGCATGGTGAAAACATTAGTCTGTGAAATATGATTCAGCTTATAGACTATGTTCTGTCCTCCCCCAGAGCTGTTTTCCAATATTTTGGTTTTCAAGACTGGCACTTCAGCAAACCATAGGGATAAACAAATCTGTAACAGTTAACTTTCCCCCACATTTGATTTTTAAAATATCAAGTACCATACAGGCATTCATGGGAAACAAAAGCAAAATCACAAGGTTCGAATTTGAAAGTTACAGCATGGGGAGAGTCACATCACTGCAATTTTTGGAAGGTCGCTATTATAAGATGGGGAGCCACCTGGATGGAAGACATAGAGAGCATCACCAACATTCAGCACCTCAACATGATCAAGTGGTTGACTCAAGTGACAAGACAAGAAACAAGAAACAACGGATGGAAACTAACTAAGGAGAGAAGCAACCTAGAATTAAGGAGAAATTTCCTAACTATGAGAGTTATCAACCAGTGGAACAGCTTACTTTCAGAAGTTGTGGGTGCTCCATCACTGGAGGCTTTTCAAAAAGAGACTATTTGAAATGGTATAGGGTCCTGCTCAGTCAGGAGATTGGGACAGAAAAATTCCAGCTCTTTTTATTTTATGTTCTATGAGTCAATCCTCCATTTGTAAGAGCTAAACCTTCAAAGATTTGAATGGATAAATCTGTCAATCTTCAATTTTAATTTTCAGTCTGCAGTGCCATATTTATGGAGAAACTTCCAAACTAGGTAAATTCTTATTTTTTTTTAAAAAAAAAATAACAGATAAAAACAAACAGACAATGAGCTTTTCTACCAGGTTTATTGCTGGCAACTTTTCCATTAAAAATGGCTTTTTCTTCCATTCCTTCTTGTAACTGAGTTCCAAGGTCAAATTAAGAACTGAAGCCAAACTCTAACTAAAAACTTCTGAAATATCAAACTTTTAAAATATCAAATTCCCCTTTCTTCCCTTGCCACACCTCTTACCTTCTGCTGTTTATGTAAGATTAGTGAAGGATAGATAATGTTTAATTAAGTTTAATTGTGTGACAGCTTAAAAGTGGAAATGCAATTATTTACATAATTAATTTTTCCTGCTAAAAGGGTATACATAATTGCTCTTCCTATAAGGAGTCTCCATTTGGGGAGCTTCTATGAAATCCAGCCAGGCTTCGAGCCTCTTCAACATATCAGGGAGAGCTTGGCTAACAGAACCAGTAAAAAAACTGAATGGGAAGACCTGGAAGCCCAACAGTAACTGAGGGAAAACTTTCATCTCTATTTGCATAAATTAGTATTTGTGGAGCGTAGCTGAGAATATAATTATCAATTCTATTTTCTCTCCTGCTGCTCAGCTGGCAACCAGAGAGCCACCACAAGGATATGTCAAAATAGAGCTGTTTTTGCAAGTACACATTGCTCCCTTTCCCTTGGGATGCAGGATAATGGTGAAAAATAATGTCTCCATCAGTCAAATTCAGCTTCCTGATACATCTAAAGAAGAGGTGGTCTTCAGCGGGTTCCAGCCAGTTCTGGAAAACCGGTAGTGGAAATTTTGAGTAGTTCAGAGAACCGGCAAATACCACTTCAGACTGGAGATTTTACAGTATCCTTCCCCTGCCACACCCATCAAACCACACCCACAGAACTGGTAATAAAATGTTTTTGAATCTCACCACTGATCTAAAGCCAAAAGGTTGTGAAAGTAAGGGTTCTGGATGGAGAGTGGATGCAGATAATCTGTACTGTATGCTCTGAAGGTAGGGAAACTTTCATGCTATCAGTCCAGGTTTGATTTATTAACTTCAATTATTATGGATAGAAGATACCCCATTCCAGAATGTTTTTGCCCTTAGGGTTCTCCTGCAACCTAGCCTATAGGCCATGTCTTACTATTTTTCTATAAGGACTACAAGCTACCTTCCTTTTTTGAGATGACCCATTGCTCCAGAGGTGGTTTTAAAATTATTTTACGATCAGTTCTGTGGACATGGCTTGGTGAGTGAAGTGTGGCTTGGTAGGTATGGGGTGGCTTGGTGGGTTTGGCAGGGGAAGGGTACTTCAAAATCTCCATTTCCACCCTGCTCCAGGGAAAGGATACTGTAAAATCCCCATTCCCTCCCTACCCTACTAACCTGTTTTCCAGCTCCATTCTCCTGTGCAGGGCAACAAAAGAAGACTCAGCTGATCAGCTGGGACTCAGAAGGCAGCAAATAGACAGGGGCAGGGCCAACCAAAGATGGTATTTACCGGTTGTCCAAACTACTCAAAATTTCCACTACCGTTTCTCCAGAACCTGTCAGAACTAGCTGAATACCACCTCTGCATTGCTTCTTGTGGCAATGTTGCACATTCAGTAGCCAAATTTCACTTAGTAGCCATGAAAAGGTTCTTTCTGATCATGTAGGGGAGTTTCCAGAAGTGTGGATGGCAACTTCCAGAAGCCTCATCAATAACCATGCTGGAGGAAGGCATTTCCAGAATTGAAAACCATACATCCAGAAGTTGCCACATAAGGCAATCGTAAGAGATGTCCAGGCTCAGCTTGAGGAAAGGGTCAGGTGCACCATTAATTTGGAGTCCTTCCATGCTCACAAGAAATATAAGTCCAGCCCTCCTTGAATTGTGTTGGTTCTTATCTTCCATCAATTGGCCTTGACCGTTAAGCGTTCAGATTCTTGTTTAGAACTAGCATGGAATGAACTTGTACTCCTTTGAATGGCCTTGGTTCCAGATTTCTCTACCCAACTGAACTTTGGCATTGCAGGATGTGTGGATGACCAAGGAGAACAGGGGAAAGAGAAAATGATTGGACAAGAGAAGGGGAACCCCAATGAAACCCCAGAGAAGAAACTTAAGAAGGACCTGCCCTAATTGATCAGGTGTCTAAAAGTGACAGCAGGAAGTTTGTCCCTTCAAACTTGCAAGATTCTGTTAGAATAATGTAAATTAGCTCATCTAGTTGTGTTTCCTGTCTAGCTGGCCTAGGAAGGCTGACACAGGCTGGTACAACATCTACCATTCTCTTTGAATGAATGGCATAACTCTAATTCTGAAGTGTTCAAATGATGGAAACTTCGGATTCAAAAACTTTTACTACCAGTTCTGTGGCCGTGACTTGGTGGGCATGGCCATGTGACTGGGTGGGCATGGCTTTTTTTTTTTTTTGCAGCCCCCACCCATATTTGGGAGCTTCCTAGCCACAGAGGAGCCTCGGGGTGAGGGGCGTTTTTGTTCCCCCAAGGCTCCTTTGGGGCTCAGGAAGAAAAGGAACAGAGCATGGGAGGGGCATGCAGCACCTCTCCAAGCTCCATTGGGGGAGCTTCCTAGCTTCAGAGAAGCCTCTGGGGAGGCGTTTCTGCTCCCCTAAGGCTCCTTTGGGGCTCTGAAAGGCAAAAAATGGAGGGGGGGGGAATGATCTCCTACCTCCATTTTTTGGCTTCCTGGGCCTCAGCAAGGAGAATCCCGACACAGCTGATCTTATCTACAGCTGATTGTTGGGAGGAAAAAAAAAAGAAATACCTTAGGTGAATTTCAGGCAGGCGGGCAGGGTGAGTAGGCATCGGGCGGGGGGGGCAACCAGTGGGGGGGGGCATGGCCAGCCAGAACTTACTACCAGTTCAGCGACCCATGCCAAATTCTTGCTACCGGTTCACCCGATCTGGTGCAAACCTGCTGAATACCACCTCTGGTCTCCATGTAGCTGAGAGAGGAGAAACAATAGGTGAGAAATTATTTGTGATGATTATAGATGCTATTCCTCTTAGATGACAATCCATCTTTTCAACTTTACATAATCACATTAGATTATTTCCCCAGAGCTAGGCAAACATCTTGTAATATCCTGCTCAATTTCATGTGATCCCAGAACTTTGCACCAAGGAGGATCATGTGAGGTAGGCAGGCAGATATATTTCTATCAGAAGAGATGCCTGATGTGATGATTTAGATACATGCCACAAATCCTAGATAAAAATGTATGATTGTGGGCAGAGAGGAGAAACTGGCAGGAAGACTCCATTCATTTACAAAGTCTTACGTTATTTAAAGGTCCACTTCATAAAAATAAAGACCAACTTCATACCAATGCCATCTGAAAATATTGAGTCTTGAACATGGGAGAAGATCCATACAACCTCAGAATATAGAATAATAGAATTTGAAAGGACCTTGAAAAGTCTTCGAGTACAATCCCTATACCATAAGGAGATCCGATACCATTTTAGATAAGTGGTTGTCCAGTCTCTATTTGAAAGCCTTCAGTGATGGAGCACCTACAACTTATGAAGTGAAGCTGTTCTATTGGTTGATTGCTCTCACAGTTAGGAAATTTCTCCTTAGTTCTAGATTGCTTCTCTCTTTGGTTAGTTTCCATCCATTGCTTCTTGTCTTGCCTTTTGGTGCTTTGGAAAATAGGAGTGGTTCCTACAAAGAATTTATTTTTGTGTCTTCCCTAGTTCTTGATAGCAGTGTTCCAGTATTTGAGGGCTCCTACAAAGATGAAGGGATGAAACTCTTTTCTAAAGCACCTAAAAGTGAAACGAGAAACAATGGATGGAAACTAACCAAGGAGAGAAGCAACCTAGAACTAAGGAGAAACTTCAGCCTTGTAGATTCAAGCTGACATTTTCCCTCCACTTGTCAAATTGATCACAGATACAGAGATCTTCTCACTTGTATTTTAAAGCAGGGAAATAACTTTCTGTACCTGAGATATTCGACTTTATCTTTGAATTAAAGTTTTGCAATGTTTGTATTATCCCGACTGAGCTTTACTTTGGCTGGCAGAGCCTTAATAAAATTGTTCCAGCTGAGGCTTCTGGTTTGCAAGGCTTTGGCGGCAGCAGGAATCCGCAATCGTGTGCAGTTCCTGTTGTGCTTGCCATTGGAGTGCCCGCGATCCAGCTGGATTTGGGGGCTATAGTTATCCCATAGAGGTAACTGAAGATAGGGGAGATCCAGCAGGGCTCCGGGAAAATCGCAACCCCCCCCCTCAGCTGGCTCAACTCCCTTTTCTGAAAGCGGTGGAGCGGTGGTCAGCAATGGCCACCACAAAGAAGCTTTCATCTGGATAAGAATGTGCAGGAGGAAGCTGAGAAAGTGAAAGTTTGGCTAACCAGGATGACAAGTAACATTTAAATACCCTGGAATTTAAGTTTCATGAAGGATTCATCATTCCCGACGAAGATGGAAGAAGCGGCGAATGAAAGTAAAAAGGGAAAGTTTGTGTTTTCTCACTCTCCTTCCTTACGGTGATAGCAAATGAATGGAGAAATCGGAAAAACCTATTTTGGCATCAGCAGGTAATTAAATTGAAAATTGAAGCCAAGGGGACAATAAAGATTTCTGAGCATTGGAAAACAATATATATATATATATATATATATATATATATA
>BLBF01000016.1:1429643-1444201 GCA_015471245.1 Laticauda colubrina
CTCTCCCTCTCCCTCTCCCTCTCCCTCTCCCTCTCCCTCTCCCTCTCTCTCTCTCTCTCTCTCTCTCTCTCACACACACACACACACACACATCGAATCTTGAAGAGTTTAAAGTATCAATTAGACTTCTAAAAGTCTGTGAAAGTCACCCCACCACCCTGCAGATTGGCTCTTGGCTCTCCTATACTGAGTACAAGGAAGTCTGTGAGCTAGTGCCTACATGCGGATGGACCAATTTCTGTTTCATGATGTCCTGGGCTGGGTACTTGTCAAGCTCCAAAATCCAACAAAGACATGTTGTGGGCAAAGACACTCTTCCAGGCAGATTTCTTTGTGTTCCTCAGCTATAAACAGAATTTTGCCAAACTAAAGGAGACTAGCAGCCAATAAAGTCTATAGTACTCTGGGAACTATTAAGGAGGAACCATCTTCACCTTCTTTCTCTAACACAAATGATCTTTACCAAGTTATCTCTTGCTTCTCTAGAATGCAGTCCCCTCCATTTCCTGGGAATCTGGACTATATTTCATCACAATCCTGTTGAATATCATAACTAGTCAGAGATAATCTTTCTCTTCAGTAGATGACACTGAAAATTTTGATGCATCAGAAGTTTGTTTAAAAAATGTTATATCCTCTTGTTAAAAGAAGTTCAGTGACATTTGGAGCTAAAAATAAGAAAGGTGAACATTTATGTGTTGATTAGTTTGTTCACTGAGGCATCTGTCTGTTAGGGTAATTTCTTGAACACCTGCAACAAACCAGATGCTTTCCTTCTTGGTGTTCACTTGCCCCATAATTTGCTTTGGTGCACAACAACAGGTCTGATGATTTGAAGAGTAATTGTATCCCTGTTTGTGAGGAACATTAAAAATGTTTGAAGAAAATGTGCCTGGACTATTGAACTGTCTTGAGTTTCCATAGACAACAGTTCCTATTAGAGATAGTTCAGGTGACAGAAAAGAGAGGTTGACTTCCTTCAGGCAGGAAAGGTGCTCACCTTGTGTTCAAAGCTTCATCAGAGAGAACATTTGGGGCTCAGGGGGGGTCATTGAATTTTTTAGGCTCTTGCCAAGATGCTGAAAGAAACAGCCTTTGAAGAGTTGTTAATTCCATCGGACCAGGCAACTGTTTTCAAAAGCTCCTTATCCTTTAAGTCAGGCATCATTTTTGCAGACAACCTCACAGGTGCTTTTCAAGTTCCCTGAGTTCTGACTGCATTTTATTTAAATAATAATAATAAAGAAGCAGGAACCTGTCATGTTCAAAAGCAAAGCACCAGCCTCTAGCAATGTCTTTATAAGAAAGCTTCTTGGTAGCAGATAAGCACAACAGATTTTCTTCAGAAACAAAAATGAAGATAGTTGTTGTGGCCTGGTGGGGGCAAGCAATACCGGTAGCAAAGTCGGACAATGAGAAGGTTGGGGAGGAATATGGGCCAGACCTGGAGGCTCAGAAAGGCTCAGACAAGGGTTCTGCATCAGAGGCAGAGATGGAGCCAGGGCAGGCTGGCAATTATCAACTGCCTTAGGAATTGGACAGCAGTGAGGTGAAGGAGAACAGCTGGAGCTATTTCCCAGCCTGCGCATGCACAGAGCTGCCAAAAGAAAAGAACAATTACGAACTAAGGGTTGACGTAGGAGTTAAAGCCCATGTCACACTGCACCAATGGATGCAAAGAGGATGTAAAACGGACAAAAAAGCTTGCCATCCGTTGGTTAACGTGATGTACTCACTGCCTCCGTTTTGCTTCCTCTCTATCCGTCCAGCATCCGTTTATTGACGTTTCATCCGCTCAGAAAGTTTTGAGCTGCCCAAAACTTTTGAGCAGAAAATGTATCCAATGCATCCATTCTGCATCCTCTAGGCATACGGGGGACATCCGTTCTGCATCCATTACGCATCTGCTATATCTGCTAGGCATCCGCTGTGCATCCGCACAACTCAAATCCATTCCAGCGGTAAACGGACGCAGGGAGAAAGCAGAACGGATGCGCAGCGTTAGTAGCATGGATGGAGAAAGGATGAAAGCGGATGCAGCTCATCCGCTCTGCATCCTCTACGCATCCGCTCTGCATCCTCTACGCATCCGCTCTGCATCCTCTACGCATCCTCTATGCATCCTCTATGCATCCTCTATACATCCGCTCTGCATCCTCTATACATTCGCTCTGCGTCCTCCCCACGTCCGTTCCTTTCTGTGTTATCCGCTCTGCTTATGCAAATTTTTGCCCCTTTTGAGAGCGGATAACAACAGATGGAACATTTTGCTCGTCCGTTGTGTCCTTTTTGCATCCGTTGGGCAGTGTGACAGGGCCTTAGCCACAGGTGGATGGTGAATGGCCCCTCCCATAGGGATTAAAAGAGGAGCAAAAGGGGAGGGGGCTTTTGCAGGAAACAATCAATTCGTTGCAGCAGTGTGAAAATCTGTGCATCTCACAGACTCTGTGCTGAGGTCAGCGCTGCATTTGAAAATATTTACTGGCAGCTCTCCAAGCTAAATAAGGTCTGTGCTCCTAATTAGGCACTTGAAAGAATGTTTGCCAGGCCTTTGGTGGAATGTGAATGCAAGAAATTCACCTTAGTTTAATAAAAGGGGTTTTGTCAGGACAAAGAGTCTGCTTTGTGCTTTTTGGGGAAGAATAGGACAGAACAGTTATCTTGTATTGAAGGGTGCCCAACTGACAGGTCAAAGGATCTGGGGGCAAGGGTGGATGAGAATCAGCCCCACCCATTGGCCTTCTGGTGGAGGTGTGTTTTGTGCTGGCCACCTTCATCATGACTACCATCTTGTCAATTCCATTGCTAACGTTGTTTGAATGTATTCAAGACCATACCGCAAAACTAAAAACATGTCTTCTGATCCCAGTTGAATGTTTACTCCTTGCTCACTTTTTTCAGCATTGCATCAAGACCACCAAGAGGAGAAAAACGATAGGAAAAAAAAATAGCAAGTTAAGTCACCATTCTCTCCCCACTCAACAGATATTCCTATTGCAGTAGAAATACAATATATATATATATTAAAATACCCTTTTTGATAGCATTCGATGGTGTCAGGAAGGGCATCTAGCCAGTAAACACTCAGCTCCACCCAACTCTACTCCAAATTGAGGGATTATATTTGGGGGAGCATTCTTGAAAATGCAAAAGCTTGTGCACTTATTTTTGTTCCATTTCCCAGTAAAAACACTCTTGTTCTATAAAAGTTGGATTACTTCCCTCCACCCCATGGACAACATGGTTATTGCTTTTTTATACCAAGAGTGGGTTGTGCTTTGTATAACTTAGCCTACACAAAAGAGAATAAAACTGCCTTCTTTTTCCAACCCCAAGTAGCGCCCGATCAAATTACATTCTCTTGCTTACTACCAGTCAAAGACAATAGGAATAAAGGTTTTATTTTGGTCGGGTCCAGCAATTCAGATAAATTGCAGCAAGCTCTTCCAGCCAGGTTCATAGGAGTGATTTTATTATCCCACTAGAGTTCCAAAATTCATTCAGTGACATCTTGTGCCTGTCTGCACCAGCAGTTTGGAAAAATAAAATGGGATTTTCATATATTTTTTGATGTGTTGTATGAGCGAGGATTATGACTATATATATATTTCTCCTTTTATGGGATCATCGGCACACCACTCTTCAATCATTTAAATGCATGGGCTTGTTGGACTTATTAGTTATCCAGGGAGATTGTTTTGAAGAGAAAATGCTGACAATCCACAAAGAGCTGAATCTTAAGCAGCCAATCTAAAAGATAAGTTAGTTCTGCTTCATGCTGATATCTTCCTCAGTTTGGCTTCCTCTTTGTTAATAGCCTTGTGTCACACAACCCCAAAGAAGAGGAGCCTTTTAGTTCCCAGGAGCCTGGGTTTAAATATACAGAATTTGTACTATTTTGGGGTTAGTGGTACTGGCCCAGTCTCAGAATAACAACAGAGTAACAGAATAACTGAGTTGGAAGGGACCTTAGAGGTCTTCCAGTCCAAGCAGGAGACTCTCTACCACTTCAGACAAATGGTTGTCCAATCTCTTCTTAAATCCTCCAGTATTGGAGCATTTACAACTTCTGGAGGCATGTCATTCCACTGATTAATTGTTCTGATTGATTAATTGTCTCAGGGGAAGTACATAGGGGTGGGATCCTACCAGCATAACAACCAGTTTGGTGAGTGCGTGCTTTGTGTGCGTGCACAGTCCTTGTAAATCAGCTTTTCCTGAAAGCAATAACCTTTTCCTGCTGATGCACGGCACTCAGTTGTGCTGCGCAAAGCAACTAAGGTTGCTTTCGCAGGGAATAAAGGACAGCATAGAGCCCAGGTGGCAGAGTGGGCCCAATCGAAGCAAAGATCATCTTCGGAGTGAACCGGTTTGGTGTCAGCTCCTCTTCAGAGCTACTGGTTCTATAGAACTGGGCTGAACTGGTAAAATTCCACCCTTGAAAGTACCAGGACACAGATCCAGAAAGAAACAAGGTTCCCTGAACAGGTTTGGCTGAGGACTTCCTGAGAGAGACCTTCTCCAGGAGAAAATAGGACGCTGAGACATCTTTCTCACTCTTGTTAGGAAATGTATTTATCATCTGAGGGTTCTTGTCTTTCGGACAAACCACTTGTTAGTTCACTCAACATGGAAAGGATTGGAAACTCCAGGGAGAGAAAACCTGGTTGTTTAGCCATGGTTTAGATTATTTGATATGCATGTTCAACAGGAGGAAGCAATGAAACATTCACCACCTGGCTATTGACTCAGAAATAAACCCCTCTGTCTCCAACAGGGCTTTGTCCCTGAGGTGTGCCTTTAGCATTGCCATCTTTTGTGTGGTACAGCAAGCAGAGCATCAGATGGGGCTGAAAAAAAACTGGTTTCAAACGGCTACTCACCCAAGAGACTTTAGTTTTAGATATGAGGCTTTTGTGGAAGAAAGTCTTTGCCTTTGAACAGGGCCGAATCCAGTCCAGAACAGCTGCTTTTTAAAATGAAAGGATCACATGTAAAAGAAAGAAAAAAAGAAAGATAGAAAGATAGAAAGAAAAAAAGAAGGAAAGAAAGAAAGAAAGAAAGAAAGAAAGAAAGAAAGAAAGAAAGAAAGAAGCAAGGAGGGAGGAAGGAAGATTAAATTAAGATAAGGGCCCAGAACAAGCTCTGATTTTGTTCAAGGTGGCTTCAGATAGAATAAAATAGAATATAATTCTTTTCTGGCCAAGTGTGATTGGACACAGAAGGGAATTTATCTTTGAAGCATAAGCTGTTTGTGTCCACAAGAAAAAAAATACATTCATCAAGAATCATAAGATACAACAGTGATAGTCATGGGATACTAATGAGCACTCAAATCATATTAGGAAACAAAACAATATAAAGCCCATGTCACACTGAACCAACGGATGCAAAGAGGATGTAAAACGGACAAAAAACCTTGCCATCCGTTCGAAAACGCGATGTACTCACTGCCTCCGTTTGGCTTCCTCTGTATCCGTCCAGCATCCGTTTATGGACGTTTCATCCGCTCCGAAAGTTTTGGGCTGCCTAAAACTTTTGCGTGGAAAATGTATCCAGTTCGTCCGTTCTGCATCCGTTTCGCATCCGCTATGCATCCGCTATATCCGCTAGGCATCCGTTCCACATCCGCGCAACTTGCATCCCCCCGGACGCAAGGAGGAAGCGGAACGGACGCGGAACAGATGCAGAATGGATGCCTAGTGGATGCAGAATGGAAACAAAGCGTTTAAAATGGAAAAAATGTTCACAGAGGGGACCTATCTCGGATATTAAGGATGTCTAGAGGATGCCTAGAGGATGCCTAGAGGATGCCTAGCGGAAAACCTATACTGCCTATAAAAAGGGGGAGCAACTCGCCTGCATCTCACTTTCAGAACAGCAGCCCAGCGGTGCAGACCTCTGCAGCCTTCATCTGCCTCTTCCTCTTCCACAGCATCCAGTCATGTCCACCATGGATTGTGACAAAGTCCTTTCGGCAGCCACCATCCTTCTGCAACAGTGCGAAACCATCTATAGGCTCTGTGAACTCTACTACGGGAAGAAAAGGAGGCACCCAAAAAAAGTCTGGGTCCAAAGATGGTTCACCAGAAGAGCAGAGGACGGACTGTACAACAAGCTGATGGTGGAGCTCAGGAGCGAAGACACTCGTGCATTCCAGAACTTCATGAGGATGCCTCCAGCCATGTTTGACAAAGTTGTGCAGCGCCTGACACCCAGGTTGACCAAGACAAACACCAACTTCCGGCCCAGCCTGGAACCTGGGCTCAAGGTGGCACTCACTCTGCGCCACCTGGCCTCAGGGACCACCTACAGGAGCATGCAGTACGGCTGGAGGGTGCCACCCAGCACCATCAGCTTTGTGGTCAGAGAAGTGGTGCAGGCCATCATTGAAGAGTACATGGAGGAGCTCCTCCAGTGCCCCTCCACTGAAGAAGGATGGAAGAAAGTTGCAGAGCAGTGGTATCAGAAGTGGAACTTCCCCACACCATAGGAGCCATAGATGGCAAGCACGTGGTCTGCAAAGCGCCAGCCAAGTCGGGGTCCATTTATCACAACTACAAGGGCTTCTTCAGCATCATCCTCTTCGCCATGGTCGATGCTGACTACAAGTTCATGTACATCGATGCTTCAGGCAACGGCTCATCTTCAGATGCCCAGGTATACAACACCAGTCACCTCAAGGAGGAGCTGGAACGCAACCTCATGGTGGGCTTCCCAGATCCAGACCCGCTGCCCAATGACATGCAAGATGTGCCCTACTTCATCGTGGGGGATGATGCCTTCTCCCTCAGAACCTACCTCATGAAGCCCTACACCTCCAAATACCTCACCCGTGAAGAGAGGATCTTCAACTACAGGCTTACCAGGGCAAGGCGGGTGGTGGAGAACGCCTTTGGCATCCTGGCCAACAGGTTCCAGGTACTTCTCACCACCATGCAGCATCACCCACAGACCGTGAGGAGGATAATGGAAGCTTGCTGCATCCTGCACAATCTCATGCGCACCCGCTACCCAGTCTTGCAGAACAGGCTTGTGGACCGTCAACAAGGCAATGGGGACATGGAGCCTGGGGAATGGAGGCAAGGGCAAAACCTGATCGACACTCAGGATGTGCAAGGCTCCAACAGAGCCTCACGTGAGGCGAAGAAGCAGCGCAACCTCCTGAAACACTGGTGCAACTCCCCAGCTGGAGCAGTGGAGTAGCAAGACAGGATGGTAAATGCTTAATGGATGCTTCCTTCAGCCTGTCTCATCACATGGATGAGATTGGGCCATGTATGTTGAGTGGCCCTACAATGAACAGGGCATTTAATAAAGAGTTGTGTTTATGTTGACGTGTGTGGATGATTGATTATATTGTTATTGATAATAAAGGGCCATAGGTGTGGCACCTGGGAGGGTGGACTATACAGTCCCACTATGCTTGCACTGGAGGTTTATCTATCCCACAGCTATTACCCATCCCAAAGGTATCCCTGCCCATCCCACAGCTATCTTAACCCATCCCACAAGCATGCAAAGGCTTAAACCATTTCTAAAAGTTTCCAGCAAGACTTTATTAAAAAAAAGAAATGAAGCAAGTGTGTGAATCATAAATAGACTTTATTGACAACAAGCTATAAGACAAAAATGAGTCTCTGGCACTCCTCTTGGTCACTCAGTCCCAGGGGTGAAAGGTGCAGGTGCTATGGAGGTGGCTGGTGCTGGAGTGCTTGTCATCAGCTCCTCCAGAAGCAGAAGCAGCAGAAGCGCCAGCCCTAGAAGAGCGAGCCCATGCTGCAGAAGCCCCAGGAGAACCAGAGTGAGGGCCAGGGGGCGGGTTGGTAGCCCTGTCCCTCTTGCAAGGGCTGGCAGCAGATGGCTGAGGCTTGCTGTGCTTCCGCATGGTTGTGGGGTTGCTGGCTGGCAGGGAAGCTGGCAGGAACCAAGGCTGGCAGCAAGGCTGGCAGGGAGGCAGGCACCAAGGCTGGCAGGCAGGCAGACAGCAAGGCTGGCAGCAAGGCTGGCAGCAAGGCTGGCAGGCAGACATGCAGGCAGGGCAGGCAAGGCAGTTGATGTGTCCAGCAGCAGGTCTTTCCTCTGAATGGCGACCTGCTTCCGAGCTGCTTCCGTTATATCCACGGGGCTGATGCAATGCATCCTCCCCGCATGCGCATTTAACGCCAGGCATCCGTTCGGCTTCCGCTGTGCATCTGCTGTGCATCTGCTGTGCATCTGCTTCATCCGTTTGGCGTCCACTCTGCATCCGCTGTATCCGTTCCGTGTCCGCTTTGCTGAGGCCCCCCGGAAGCCCAGCGGATGTGCCATCTGCTCTCATCCGCTTCCATCCGCTGGTCTTCCGTTCCGCATCCGCTTTGCATCCGCCCTGCGTCCTCCCCACGTCCGTGTTATCCGCTCTGGTTATGCAAATTTTTGCCCCTTTTGAGAGCGGATAACAACAGATGGAATATTTTGCTTGTCCGCTGTGTCCTTTTTGCATCCGTTGGCCAGTGTGACATGGGCTTAAATTGTAAAGAGACTAGCAACACGGTTATAGTCATTAGTGGGAAGAGATAGGTACTAGGAAGAATGAGAGGAATAATAGTGATACAGTCTTAGTAAATAAATTGACAGTGTTGTGGGAATTAGTTGTTTAGCAGAGTGATGGTATTCGTGAAAAAACTGTCCTTGTGTCTTGTTGTTCTGGTGTTCAGTGCTCTATAGTGTCATTTTGAGGGAAGGAGTTGAAACAGTTTATGTCTGGGATATGAGGGGTCTGTAGATATTTTCACAGCCTTTTTTTGACTCATGGAGTATACAGGTCCTCGATGGAAGGCAGGTTGGTAGCCATTGTTTTTTCTGCAGTCCTAATTACTCTCTGAAGTCTGTGTCTGTCTTGTTGGGTTGCAGAGCCAAATGAGACAGTTATAGAAGTGCAGATGACAGACTCAATGATTCCTCTGTAGATGGTTCAGATGGGCCCACAAATCACCTTGAATTGAACTTGATTTAAGTCAAAGGTCCTTAGCAAATCAACCCCTTCACAAAGCTTCAGATTGTCCATCAACCTCACACATTTATTATATGGAAATAATATTATGTATACTGGGAGTATTTACGCCAAGACAAATTCCTTGTGTGTCCAATCATACTTGGCCAATAAAGAATTCTATTCTATTCTATTCTATTCTATTCTATTCTATTCTATTCTGTTCTGTTCTGTTCTGTTCTGTTCTGTTCTGTTCTGTTCTGTTCTATTCTAGTCCATTCCATTCCATTCCATTCTATTCTGTATCCTATCCTATCTTATCCCATCCCATCCCATCCCATCCCATCCCATCCCATCCCATCCCATCCCATCCCATCCCATCCCATCCCATCCCATCCCACTCCACTCCACTCCACTCCACTCCACTCCACTCCACTTCACTCCATTCCATTTAATAAATATGCTTCGTATTATAAATAATAACAGCAACAACAACAGTGGATAGTCCCATGACCCTGGGGGTTCATATTTGGAGAACTTTGATCTGAAGGAAACTTTACCTTTTGTCCTTATGGAAAGGTGATGTCCTTCCCCATCTTCTACTAGTGGAGCTGAGAGGCTCCTAAACAAATTTCAGGTCAATTCTGCACACATGTGTGCGTTTTCTGAGTCTGCTTCTTTCTTTGTCACTGTCTTGATTTGTAAAAAAAATAAATAAAAAAATCAATAGCTATCAGGAAGAGCTTTATTTATTTGTTCTCAAATTCATGCAGATGCATTAATCAATAGAATGGAGGCACCAAAAGAAATGCCAAGCTGAATAGCATGTGCTGGGGAGGTAGGGGGAAGATGGGAGAGCTCCTTTCAGCTAATTTGCATGGATTTGGGTGATGCTAATTAAGAGACTTGGTGGCTTTTATAATGTGATAAAAGGGAACACCGGGAAGTGTGTGTGAATGCACAGGTGTGCTTGCTTGCAAGGGGAGAGGAAGAGACCGTCAGATAATTGCTACTTCAGAAAAGGCTAATAGAACAGAAAGCAAAGATACTGCAAACAATAAACCATATTGTTTTTGGTGAGCTTCTTTGTAATGCTTAAAGAATGGTTACCCCCCCCCCCCCAAAAGGAAGAAAAGTTGCCCACAAGCCCATAAATTGTAGCTCAGCCAGTAATGAGTGGTGTTGCCTTTTGCTACTTGTACTTGGACATTTACCGAGGAAATGTCCGTTGTTATGGATTTAACCGCTAAGAGATATTCATAATAATCTTTAAATTAAGTGAAGAACAGACACCTGAGTCCACCTGCTAAATCTCCTTCTAGTCCCATCCTAGTGATATCGTGAATATGTCCCTGTTGTCTCTTGCTCACAAGGCAGATGTGGTTTGGAATATTTCTAGGATGTTTCCTTGACTTCTAAATTAGGCTACAGCCCTGGGATTTCCTGACAATCTTCCTTGCAAATAGCAACCAGGTTCAACCCTGCTTAGCTTTACAAGATCAGATATGTCTGACTAGATTCTGTCTCCAAATCTGGAGGCTCAGACTGGCAAAGGATCTAATTCGTGGATCCCCAAACTTGGCAACTTTAAGACTTGTGGGCTTCAACTCCCAGAATTCTCCAGCCAGCACAGCTGAAGTTGAGTTGAAGTCCACAAGTCTTAAAGTTGCCAAGTTTGGAAAGCTCTGATCTAATTCTTACCTGGATTAAGTAGACTCTCATGCAGACTCACACTTCTGATACAAAACAGGCATTCCACTTTTGTTCAGTTTAGTAAATGATATTCTTCTACATCTGTCACAAATTCTCAAATTTTTGTGGATATGTTCTCACCCCCAGAGTCATCACAACTCTTATCTGGTCCTATGTTTAATTTGGAAGCTCAGTGTGTTGCAGAATTACTCTGTTAGGCAGTGACTATTTCTACAACTATCAATCATATGGTGGCCTCTTAGAAGACACTTTCTGGATGGGAGGACAATCTGGCTGCAACATCTGTCACCCCATTGATAGACAGGGTTGATTCCAGTGGTGGGATTAAATTTTTTTTACTACCGGTTCTGTGGGTGTGGCTTGATGGGTGTGGTGTGGTTTGGTGGGCGTGGCTTGGTGGGCATGGCAGGGGAAGGATACTGCAAAATCTCCATTCCCTCCCCACCCCAATAACCTGCTTTCCAGCTCCGTTCTCTTGCACAGGGCAATCAAAGAAGACCCAGACAATCATCTGGGACTCAGGAGACAGAGAATAGATGGGGTTGGTGGAGCTAGTCAGAGGTGGTATTTGCCAGTTCTCTGAACTACTCAAAATATCCACTACCGGTTCTCCAGAACTGATCAGAACCTGCTGAATATACCACCTCTGGTTGATTCAGCAGATATGGCTGGCTGGGTGCATGTCCCCTTTCTCCATCACTGCTCCATGTGCATCCCTCCTGAAACTGCATGCTCAGTTGAACACGACAGCCACCCCAGATAGAAGGGGTATACCAATCTTCGGTCAAGGGCAGGAGTGGGATGCTACCGGTTCAGCCCAGTTCTATAGAACTGGTAGCTCTGAAGAGCAGCAGACACCGAACCGGTTCAGTGCAATGACCTTTTGGCCATTTGTTTGGCCCACCCACTTGCCCGGGCTCTTGGCTGTCCTTTATTTCCTGCTTTTTCAACCTCAGCTGCTTTGCGCAGCACAGCTGAGGTTGAAAAAGCAGGAAAGAAGAGGATTTTCAAACTCTGCGCACCTGCGCACAGCGCTTGTCAGCTATCCGGGCAACATCTGATGTGTTTTTGGAAATGTTTTACACGAGTGCGCAGCATACGACAGGCACCTGTGAGTGCAAAGTGTGCATGCATGCACAAAACGCAACTCTCACTGAACCGGTAGTAACACTGGTTGAATCCCACCCCTGGTTAAGAGTATACAATAGCTGCACTCCTCTGCTAGAACCTCCAAACAAGCTCAAGGCAGTTACTATTTCTATGACTATCAATCATATGGAGCTCTCTTAGAAGACATTTCCTTTATGATGGATAGATGGAGCCAAGGACTGTTTGGTATCAGATGCCACAAGTACCACTGAACCACTGTTCCCATTGCTTCCTTTCCCAATTTTGGGTTTCCTGAGCTTCACAATTGTACCTTTACTTTGTCTCTGAAAGTATATTTAGATTGTTCTAAGAAGATACTGTCAGATACCCAGTTGTATCAATATCCAAACCTCTGGAGAAGCAGAGTGCTAGTCCAGAGAGTTTTGCCATGGTTTTATTACATATGGTTCATGTGTTGAAGCTTCTTAGCTTCAGAGTGCCTTTTATCCAAGAGATCTGAATGATGTTTAGAACTGCAATAATTTGAGATAATTGTAAATCTATAAACCCGATTTAATGTATCGTTGCTGTGGGATTTTTAACTTGTGATTTACAGCTCACTTTTAGTCTACTATTTAAATTTACAGCCTATGAATAATTCGCTAGGCAGGTTTTTGCATATTGCACTGTTTTCCCCGGGAAATGTAAATCCCAGCCTTGAAGTGTTGGGATTTGTGAATCTTGCGAATAAACAATTAAGGTAGATTCACTTCCACTTTGTATTTCTCAGCCACAAAGAGATGTAAGGACACCTTCTGATTGCTGACTTTTTTTGTGTTGGTGTGTTATAACCTTGGTGTGTTATTTGAAGGGAGAACCACTCAGTCCAGGAACAACAAAGACAGTTGTAAGGACTGGAGAGAGTTGAGGGGAGTCCAATCACCTTCTTAAGAGGTAATGCCCTGACCTGTAGGAATCGGGGAAAGGAGATATAACCTGTTGTACGTGTACCGCATAGCTGCTCCTCAGGGTTCAGTCTGCCCACCTGGTTTTCTCAGGCCCAAATTGGGAGATGCACACCTCCCAACCAAGCAAGATGACTGGAATTTCCTCCAAGAAAAGTGACCCTCTCCAGTTTATCTAAATTAAATGCTCTTACAGATTAACAGAGTTGGAAGGGACCTTGTAGGTCATCAAGCTCAATTTCCCACCCAAGCAGGAGACCTGACATTATTTCTGACAGATGGCAGTCCAGTCTCTTCTTGAAAGCTTCCAGTGATGAAGCTCTCATAATGTCCAAAGGCAATTTCTGTTTCATTTGTTGATTGTTCTTGCTGTCAGGAAATTTCTCCTTATTTCCAGGTTGAATCTCTCCTTGATCAATTTCCATCCATTATTCCTTGTCTGGCCTTCAGGTGCTTTGGAAAATAGCTTGATCCCTTCCTCCTCTTTGTGGCAGCACCTCAAATATTGGAAGGCTGCTATCATTTCTCCCCTAGTCCTTCTCTTCACTAGACTAGCCAAGCCCAGTTCCTGCAACCATTCATTGTATGTTTTAGTCTCCAGTCCCCTAATCATCTTGGTTGCTCTTCTCTGCACTCTTTCCAGAGTCTCAACATCTTTTTTATAGTGTAGTGACCAAAACTGGATGCAGTATTCTAGGTGTGGTTTTACTAAGGCTTTATGGAGTGGTATTAGTACCTCACTTGATCTTGATTGTATCCCTCTGTTAATACAATTTAGGATTGCATTGGCTTTTTTTGACTGTTACTGCACACTTTTGACTCATTTTGCTGGTTGTCCACTAAGACTCCAAAATCCTTCTCACAGTTAATGCTATTGAGCCTGGTTTCACCTCATCTGTATCCTTTTCGTTTTCTTCCCTAAGTGTAAGACTTTACTTTGTAATTCTCCTGCATTTATTTATCAGGAAGATGAATGAAAGCTGAAACTTGTTGAGAAATTCTGTGTGAACATAAAAATTATGTTCCTATGCTAGGCTGTGTGAGTTCAGTTTATTCCCTTCTTGGTTATCTGGAATGCAGTTTTCCTATATAGTAAAGGCAGATGGGAAACCTGATTTACAATTATTTTCTTAGATATCTGCAAAATGAAATTGAAAAAGAAACCAATGACTAACCATTTGATTCACACTGCTATTGAACACACCATAATAACTGTATATTCATGCGGGTTGTTGCATTTCCCTGACATCCAGACCTTTCCTCTTCTAGATATCAAGGAGACTGCATTGGGGAAGGGGAAAAAAGGGGTGCAAGGGAAGCAGAAATAAACTTGAAAGGCAGGAAAATGCAATTCAACTTTGTTGAAAATGCTACCGTATTTGCAGAAATGGTACAATAAAAGTATATTAACTTTTCCAAAAGAGGTTTTTTCTCAATTTCACATGTACAATAGAGTACATTAAAAAAAATATGTGGAGGAAATAATGTTGATTTTCATATTCATGTGTCCTAGGATCCTTCTGGTTGCTGCATAAAGCTTGTTTGTTATTGTCGTTGTTGTTTGGTCTCATTCATAAGATTCCAAAAAAATTCCAATAGAAGAGAATATTTGTAACTCAGGGTTGAACTGTGGGGTCCTTGGTGCTCTCTGGCCTTGGTTGATTTCTTGCAGATGTTTCAATCGAGGTAACTAGGGAGTGGATTTTGGGAGGAGGAGGAGAAAGGAGGAGGAGGAGGAGGAGGAGGCAGAGAAGAAGAAGAAAAGAAGAAGAAAAGAAGAAGAAGAAGAAGAAGAAGAAGAAGAAGAAGAAGAAGAAGAA
>BLBF01000016.1:1444211-1468594 GCA_015471245.1 Laticauda colubrina
AGAAGAAGAAGAAGAAGAAGAAGAAGAAGAAGAAGAAGAAGAAGAAGGGCTATGGAGTTTTTGGTATTTTCTGTGCTTGCTGCAGAAGTGGGTATTCAGCAGGTTCTGACCAGTTCTGGAGAACCAGTAGTGGAAATTTTGAGTAGTTTGGAGAACCAGAAAATACCACCTCAGACTGGAGATTTTGCAGTATCCTTTCCCTGCCATGTCCACCAAGCCACGCCCACAGAACTGGTAGTAAAAAAAAATTGAATCCTGCCACTGGCTTGCTGGTTTTTCTTATAGACATTTTCTTACCCACCTAGGTAACATCATCAGTACTAGAAGGGAGTGGGGTTTGGGAATAGGAGGAGGAGGACTGTGCGGTCCTGTGTGCTCTCTGAGCTTTGTGCTTTTCTTGCAGATGTTTCATTACCAAACTAAGTAACATCATAAGTGTTATTGCTTGTTACCTAATTTGGTAATGAAACATCTGCAAACCCCTCCTCAAGCTCTGAAAAGGCTGCTCATTTATATTGTGTGAATAAAGTTTCTCAATGAGCAGCAAAAATGGATAAACATTGCTCCAATGACCTAGGGATTATTTTTGTGCATTGATTATATAAAGAATTGCAGGTGGTCCATCTAGTGAAACATATATATCTAAAATATATATCTAAAAATAAAAGAGATGTATTATTTTTGTGAGGGCAATAAACAAAAACTCCAATAAGTTTTAGAGCTCTCTAGATTTGTTCCTCCTCCCAATGTCAGCAGCAAAATGAGAACTTCTAAAGAACAAAGAAAATTGGTGAAGGATAAAACTTCTCCTTGGAATCCTATCAGTGATCATTGTGGGAATCAAATCAAGGCACAGATGATGAATAAATAATAATAACATATCTTGGGGTTTTAGAAATGCAACCTGACAGTTGCTAAGTTAATGCTTACTTTTTACATAAGATGAAATGGATTTGTCTGAAAAAAAATGTCTTACAATTTCTTGAAAACAATTATTTTTTTTCCTTTCAACTACTGGTTCTAGGAATGAAACAATTGCAAACAATCAAACAGTAAAATAAAGCAGAACTCACAACATGTCATCAACATATGCCTGTTTATAATGAACAAGGTGGTTTATGAAATCCATTAACGTCAGCAGATTCCTTTCAGGATCAGTGCTTCAGGTCATTCAATATTTATGGAAAGCCAAGGAACAAAGGTCTAGGATGCTCTTGAAGATAACTGAGACACTAAATAATTCCTGCAAATGTGCATCAAATGAGCAGCTTAGTCATTTTTAGAACAGATGCTCTAAATTGAGGTCTTTAGCCTTTCTTTCAAAGGACACAGGCATGCTTTAAAAAGAAAAGTTTTCTCAAGAGCCACAAGGAGGCTTGCCTTTTACATGCAGAAATGCCATTCTTTCTACCCTTTTTTAAAAAGTGCTAATATTGATGTGAAACAGAATACATTAATAAAAAAAATGATTTGATGCCTGTCCAGTTTGTCCAGGAAAAAAAAAACCTTTGCATCTGAAACAAAAATGACTTTAAAATAGGTTCATATTTGCCTATAATTTTAATCCTATTGCACAAGCCAGTTCTTCATTAATACAGAATTGAATCCTTCCATTAATCTAGAAGTGAGTAAATGACGCTTGTCATTTACTTTTTATCTGCCTGCTTGCAAAAAAAAGGTGTCTTTGCATTTTCTTATTGCCAACATGAGAGCCACTTTTGCCTGAAGAATTTAAAGTTGGAACATAACGGATGCATTAGATATTGTAAATCAAAAACCTTTTTATTTGTCATGGGCAGGAGCAATCCTCCACCCTGCCTTGGTGCATGCTTTGACCGCAAAATGAAGTTCTATAGAAGGAAATATAGATTCTAAAATAATTGTCTTCCTTTCTTAACTGGCACAGAATATTGGGGGGGGGGGGGGGGGGGCTTAGAGGAGAATGACTTATATTCTGTCCTTGGCACCAATGCAACCTTTGCAAAATTCTAGTAAAACATTTAAATTCTGGCATACGGAACAAACCAAAATGTTTGGAAAAGCAAGTCAATGGATAGAGAGCCAAGTGTAATTCATCAGTATAACAATGGTGATTATAGATGGATGGATCCAATTTCTGGTGATTCTCAAAGGGAAGGGGCCTAACTCTGACCCTGATGCTGAAGACGGGAATGCCGAAGGTTTTAGAACTGCCCACCTGCTCCAGGCATCTCAAAAGGTCCAGAGGGAAGGATTTTTCTGCTGCAGCTGGGAATTTCTGCAAAGTAATAAAAAGCAGCTGTATTCCACCAGGTCTTTAATCCACATTCATTCTAACGCAGGGGCTCGATCAGTTCTAAAACCTTTGTTTTTATATAATTATTTTGCTGTCAGCTGCCCAGAACCTACAGATTAGTGCCAGTTACATCTATAAATATAAACAAATGAACCGATTATACAAATAAATTGTTGTCTTCCATCTCTAGTCATAGATCTTGAGAGATATTACCCAGAAAATGAAACCCCTCCCTACCCCCATTAAAAAAAAACCAGTCAAAAATACCTTTTGCTGCTGTTTGCTTCAGAAAAGGGTCAAACTTTTCAAAGCCATAAAAATCAGACTGAGATGTCTTTGTTCATTTTTGAAGCACTTTCTAAGGTCTGCACTCCTTTCACATTAAAAAAAGCTTGTCCCACTCTTCAGACACCTGCCTGGGACCCCAATTTCACAGTGGCTGCTCTGTGAAAAGTGCCACCACAGCTGGCTTTGAGCTACAAGGAAACAAAACTCTCTTTGAAGGTTGAAATTAACTCTGGTTTGTAGCCAAGATTTACAAGGCGGAAAGTTGCTTGCCTCCCCTGCCAACCCCCCATGTTTTATTTTTGTCCAATTTGTTCTGGTTTCACCAAGGATTGGTAAATGCAACCTTCAGTACTACATAGGCTGGGAATGACAGGGACCCTTCTGGAGTCCAGATTGGCAGGTGGAAGAAAAGAGACTTTTCTCGGTGGTGCTCTCTGAGTTTGGTGGTTTACTTGAAGACTTTTCATTATCATACTAGGTAACCTCATCAGTGCTAGTAGGGAGCGGGGTTTGCTCTCATTTTATATGCTGCTGACTTGCCCTGTCAATGTTGGTGAGAGTAGTCGCAGTGGTTCCTTGACTAGGCTGTTGTTTACTATTAGCTAATTTGTCTGAGTTGGCAGTTCCTTGTTGGGACAGCACTGACCATCTCACTGAGGACACTTGCACAATGTTGACCAGATTAGTAATCAAGTCTGTGAATGGGTGAATTGTTTCCCATGGTTTATGATTACATATTTCATATTTCCCGATGCTTTAATGATTACACAGTGGAAGTCTTCACCCTTCAAAGATACAAACCACTGCCAAACAAGGTGGCCATAAAGCTTAATATTTTTGGAGGGTATTCCTCACTTTCTTAGGTTTAGTTTTATTTAAAGCAGATGTCCACAAATTGTAGCTTGACTTTCTTTGACATTAAGAGCTGTTTCTGCAAACACAAAGTAAGTCTCAGAACTATGAATGTGGGCTCAAGACTGGCAACTCCAGCAAGTTCTTTGGGGCCAAACTGTCTTCTCCAAGTTGGTGTCATCTGCATTAGCAAACATCAAACTGGCTGGGAGATTATGGAAACTGAAAGCCAAACAGAACAGCACTATATGAAGGATGATTTCTGTAACTAAAACCAACTTTTAGCTGAAGGACAACAGTGCCAGCTTTTGAAAAGCTTTCAGTTGTTCAGGAAAGATCCTCTTTAGGAATTGTTCCATGATGGCCTGGCCAACGCTTCTGTTTTTCAAAGCTGTTCCCTGCTTATTAGTGAACATCTGTTCACACACTATTTTCTGTGAATGGAATAAACAGGATGTTTCAGATAGCTGGAACAAAGTGGGAAACATGAGAAAAGCTTAAAACATGTTTGCAAATATTATCCAGTATGACCAGTTGCAAGATAAAAAAAAAAGTGCACAATACATCAGAAGAGCTAATCTGGTACAATTGTGAAAGGCACCAGGAGACCATGAGTTCTAGTCCAACCTGAAGCCTGATACTAGCTTCATGACCCTCTCTCCAATCCCAAGGAAGAAGATGACAATGTTTAGGTCTGCTAAATATTGGAAGTGTAATCAGACACTTGGTTTGTATTATCATATCTGGTGGACATGCCCAAAAGCCAAAAAATATTGGATAATAATACATACTTGGTTGGAAAAAATGATAAAGCAGCATATAGATTTAAAACCAGAAATATTTTTTGTTGGGCATCCTACCAAAAAAGTATTGTCATGCCCCTGGTGGAGACTGACTCTGAGGGAGAGGAGAAACAGCCAACAGGGGGTGGAAGTGTGGCTCCAGAGGTAGTGGAGGAGGCTGGGGAAAGGCAGAGGAGGACCCAGGCCCTTCCCATCTCCATCCTAGGGCACTCAGGGAGGAGAGGATAAGGGAAGACATAGTCTACAGGGGAGGAGAGGGCCTTGATCCTCTTCATGGGCTGCAGCTGTGACAATTGGATAAGAGGATGGACATGCATACGGGCGAGTGCTGGAAACAAAGCATGGAAATATTGGTAGTTTATTGTTCCTCTCTGAGTTTGGTGTCCTTCCCAGTGTGTGTTCTGATATCTGTGGACATCTTCAAGCCCTTATCTTGCCTGGTTTGTGTTGTTTTTTACTCTATAATTTAAATGGCATTTCCTCCTCCTTGTGTGGGAGTTTTTTGTCTCCAGTCAAGGATATTTGGAGTTTGGAAGCAAAGTGAAGGAATAAAAGGGGCTTCACCTGTTTTTGTGACTGTGTTTATTTTGTATCCCACCCTGGGTCATCACACCCTTTCTCCAAGTTGAAGGAAGAAGATGACAACTTTTAGGTCTGCTAAATGTTGGAAGTGTAACCAGAAACCTGGTTTGTATTATCATATGTGGTGGACATGCCAAAAAGCCAAAAAATATTGGACAAAAATACTTACTTGGTTGGAAAAAGTGATAAAGCAGCATATAGATTTGAAACCAGAAATATTTTTGTTGGGCATCCTGCCAGAAAAAGTATGACAAAAGGAATATATATTTGATTTTACATGTACTAACTGCAGCCAGAATTGCATTTGCACAGCAATGGACAGATGAAAGTGTAATTAAAAAAATATTAGAATGTGCAGAAATTGACAGATTAACACTTACAATTAAGGAAAAAAGAAGGAACTGAATATTTCTTGATATGGTTACCAATGGTTTTACCAATGGTACATAATAAAAACAGAAGTTAGAAACATGGGGATATAAAAAGGACTAATGTTATAAAGGAGATTTGTTAAAGTAGATAAGTATAGATTGTTATTATTATTGAATTAATATCAGTGTAATGAATATTATTGTAAACAGTTTGATTATGATTTCCGAAAAATAATTGTAACCAGACAACACACTATTTGACTGACATTGAATTTTACATGTTATATAAATGAAACAAATTTAAAAATTGGAAAAAAAAAGATGACTGAGGCAAACCACTTCTGAAACCATGTCCAGACTGACTCAAAGCCACACAAGATACAGCAAGAAAGGCTCACTCTCCAAAATAGGTTTTGCTATTTTAACTTTGCTGTAGCTCAGAATTCATCAGGGAATTTAAGATCTGCATCTCACTACTTGGATCAGTATTTGTCTGTCCATTTTCTACTTTGAATAGATCCTTTGCATGTTTTTTGCTGTCATTTTCCCTCTATCCCGCGAATAATTGAATGTTATTGATGAACCTGGCTACTCTTAATTTCAAATCCTTTTTTAATCATTAGGGAAGAGGACATTTCTTTTGTTTGCATTAAAATTACAATTTTGCCAATCTCACACCTTTCAGATGTTACTGAGCTAGTTGCTCCTTCAGAAAGTAGATTTATCCAAATATTGCAGTGTACTTTTACAATTAAAAAATGTATCTTGCAGGAGGAAAATGAGTGTGGAAAACATTGTAGGAGGGTTGCTGTGCTGCGGAAAAGAATACATGTAATTATATATTAATAAAGAATGTATTAAAATACATCTCATTAAAGAAAATATATTTTATATTAGGCGGGTATTGTAGTTTAGGCAAAATTGCTTCCAACATAAAAAGAGATGTACATATTAAGATATGAAATTGCAACCAAACAAATTTAAGGGAATCTGCAGGTAACTGAAATGGATAAACTTTATAAAATTTAGCAGAAATGATCTATTTTAAGTCCCAGTGCTGGACTTTGGCCAATGTCTAAATGACCAACGAGCTCCTCTTCAACTCTATAATTTGCTCTTCATTGTTAGAATCATCTATGTATTCTTGTTTTTGCTTCCAGTTTCAATAGATATAAATCCATCAAAACCCACCTTCCCTTATTTAATGCCTTTCTTAGAAGCTTTCAAAAAGTACTGTTTTCTGAATCTCTCATCATCTTTATCTTGTTGACTACAGATATAAGACTGGCAGCCTTAGGAAAATGAGGTGATGTAGCTTCACATTAAGGAATACAAATTATGCAATCTAGCAGAGGGCAAATATCCCTTCTAAAAAAAAGCTTCTTGAGTATTTGTCACACAGAGGATTGTAAAAAGAATATTTGTAATGTGTCCAATATATGATGTGCTCAGCATACATAAAAACAAAGGAACATTCTACTACGTCTATTGTTCGCTTTCTGAATTAAAAGTTTTACTCTGCTCCACTCAAAGTCTAGCTGGGGAGGCTAGGTGTAAAAGATGCCCACCAGACTTTCAGTAAATGCCTGTATAGCTTGGTAAGTCCTTCTTATACTTCCCAATATTTTCCACTTGGGTGCCATTGCCTGATCAAGTTCATTTGGAAACCATTATGAGCGTCTTCTTGCTGGTATTCATACTGGTATTGTTCTATATGCTGCTTAAGGTAAAAACTTCCAGAACAAGCTCTACTGTTTTTATTTTGCTTCCAAAGTATCTTGATGAAATAATCTTTTATACATGTCTGTAATTGTCAGGTGCAAAAGACCAGATTCAATTTGTGAAGGTCTAATTAAACTGATTTATTGCTACTCATGTTTATGCATAGAAATCTTCTCAACTAAGATTCAGCACCTGCTTGGAGTTAAGCCCCTGTCCCACTGCACTTACGGATGCAAAGAGGATGTAAAACATTAAAAAAAGCTTGCCATCCATTGGAAAACGCTATGCATCCGTTGTGTACTCACTGCATACGTGTTTCATACGCTCTATCTGTTGAGCATCCGTCCACTGCGATTTCATCTGCGCAAGAAGTTTTGAGCTGCACAAAACTTTGTGAACAGATGAACTTTCTGCCGCGTACAATGTACATCCGCAACATATATGGGCAACAAATGTTCTATGTCCGTTATCATCCGTTAAACATCCACTGTATCCTCTCTGCATCCTCTGGGCATCCCCTCAACTCACATCCACTGCAGCTGAAAACGGAAAGAGGGAGGAAATGAAAGGTACACGGAATGTCCACACAGCGTTAGTAGCACAGAAATAGAAAGGATGTAAGCATATGCATCTCATATATAAAGGATTAAAAGGGACAAAACGTTTGTATCTGGGATATATCTCAGATATTTAGGATGTCTGCAGTATGTCTAGAGTATGTAGAAGGCCCCATAACGGACTACCGATATTTCCTATAAAAAGGGGGAGAAAATCATCTGGATCTCAGTATGAGTCCAGCAGCCGTGGTGTACAGACCTCTTAACCCTTGGTCTTGGTCTTCCACATCATCAATTGTTCTCCACCATGGAACATGACACAGTCCGTAGGGTAGCTGCGATCATTCATCACCAGAACCAAAACCTGTTCAGACTGTTTCACCTTTTGTATAGAAGGAGAAGAAGGAGACGTCCAAGAGCTGTGTGGGTCCGAAGATGGATCGTGAGAAGAATGGAGTTTGTATGACCAGTTGATGGTGGAGCTGAGGAATGAAGACCCTCGTGCATTCCATCAGTTCATGAGGATGCCACCAGCCATGTTTGATGAACTTGTAGAGCATCTGAGACCCAGGTTGACCAAGCCTAGCACCAACTTCCATGCCAACCTGGGCCCTGGACTGAAGGTGGCACTGACTCTGCGCCACCTGGCCTCTGGAACCACATACAGAAACATGCAGTATGCGTGGAGGGTGCCACACAACAGCATCAGCAAAGTGGTCAGAGAAGTGGTGCAGGCCATCATCGAAGAATACATGGAGGAGCTCCTCAAGTGCCCCACCACTGAACAAGGCTGGAGAAAACTTGCAGAAGAGTGGTATCAGAGGTGGAACTTTCCCCACACCGTTGGAGCCATAGATGGGAAGCACGTGGCCTGCAAAGCTCCAGCCAACTCAGGGTCCTCTTATTAGAACTACAAGGGCTTCTTCAGCACCATCCTCTTTGCCATGGTTGATGCTGACTACAAGTTCATCTACATCGATGCTTCAGGCAACGGGTTATCTTCAGATGGCCAGGTATACAATGCAAATGACCTCAAGGATGGGCTGGAAAGTAACCTCATCATGGGTTTTCCAGATCCAGACCCGCTACCCCCTGGAAAACACAAGATGTGCCCTACTTCATCGTGGGGGATGACGCCTTCTCCCTCAGAACCTACCTCATGAAGCCATACAGTTCAAGATACCTCACCCATGAAGAGAGGATCTTCAACTACACGCTGTCCAGGGAAAGACAGGTGGTGGAGAACGCCTTTGGCATCCTGGTCAACAGGTTCCAGGTACTTCTCACCACCATGCAGCATTACCCAGAGACTGTGAGGAGGATCGTGGAAGCTTGCTGCATCCTGCACAATCTCATGCGCACCCACTACCCAGTCTTGCAGAACAGATTTGTGGACCATCAACAAGGGAATGGATCCATGGAGCCTGGCGAATGGAGGCAAGGATGAAACCTGATAGACACTGTGGATGTACAAGGCCCCAACAGAGCTTTACGTGAAGGGAAGAAGCAGGGCAACCTCCTGAGACACTGGTGCAATTTCCCAGCTGGAGCAGTGGAGTGGCCAGACAGGATGATAGATGATTAATGGATGCTTCCTTGAGCCTGTCGCATAACACTGATGAGATTGTGCCATGTATGTTGAGTGGCCCTACAATGAACAGGACATTAATAAAGAGCTTTGTTTATTTTGAAATGTGTTGTTCAATGAACAAATTGTTATTGATAAAAAAGCTGCCATATGTGTGGCAGCTGGGATGGGGGACCATCCAGTCCCACTATGGTTGCACTGGAAGTTTATCTATCCCACAACTATCCTTACCTATCCCACAAGCATTCAAAGTTTTCACCAATGCTTCCCTCAGGTAAAAAAATGAACTAAGTGTCTTAAGCAAAGATAACCTTTATTAACTTTCTTAGGTAACCTTTATGACTTTATTAAAAATAAGCAAAATGAACCAAATAAACTGAATTAAGTGTGTTGAGCAAAGATAACCTTTATTAACTTTCTTAGGTAAACTTTATGACTTTATTAAAAAAGCAAAATGAAGCAAGTAAAGTGTCTTAAGCAAAGATAAACTGAACAAGTACAACTCAGTCTCTGACACTATTCTCAGTCACTCTGAGTCATGTGCATGGTCTCAGCTGTTAAGCGGGCAGGGACTGTGGAGGTGGCTGTGGCTTGAGTGCTGGTCTGAGGTGCCATTGGGGTGCTTGGCCCCGAGAGTACAAGAGGGGATGGTGTGTTCAGGAAGCTGTCCGAGAGCCGACTCAGTCCCATGAGGTTGAGAGGCCCCTCATCAAGGACCTGAGATGTGAGGCCCAAGACTGATGACAGATTCTCCGTTGACGGGCTTGGCTGTGGGGTGGAGGAAGGAGGAGTGTAGTGGGGCTGTCAGGTCTGGAGTGGAGTGAGGACTGGAGTCTGTGGCATGCGATGAACCTGGGCCTGGACTGGGAAGGTCTGTTTTTGCTGTGGGAAGTCCTGGTAGTCGTAGCCTTGGTAGGTGAGGGGCTGTTGAAAGCCATGGAAGGGCTGTGACATTGCCTGGGGTGGAGGAGCAGACCTGGACTGGGTAGGAGCAGCTTCAGCTGGGCCTTGAGGGTTGTGCAGAAGTGCTGTGATCTTCTCCTTCATCACCTGGTACTGGGCCTCGGGCAGGTCCCTGGGAGTGTGGCTCACGTAGGTGATGAAGGTGTGGCGGCCCAAGGATCCTCTGTCCAAGTGGACCTGCTGAGAGAGAAGTTCTGTGCTGGTCTTCATTGTGTCCCTAATCTCCAACAGGACACTGTGGTTCTGGCCCTCCAGTCTGCCTCTCTGCCTGTATCCTCTGGAGCTGGGGGTGAGGGTGGGGGTGGGTTGGCCTCTGGTGGCTGCTGATTCTTCCTCCATTTGTGACAGGGGATCCTCCAAGTCCACCATCATGGGGAGTGCAGCTGTCGGGGGGGGGGGATCTCTGCCCTGGGGCCCTCTGAAGACACCTGCCTGGACAGGCTCGCTGGCTCCTGGCTGGAAGAGGACTGGCTGTCTGTGGGCTGTCTGAGGGAGAGGGGTCTCAGAGGGGCTGCTCCTCAGTGGCAGATCTCACCCTCCAGGAAACTGCACTTGGCCAAGATGTACATCTCCCGGTCAGTGAGCTTGACAGCGGCCTGCCCTGTTGTTTTGAGGTGTAGCTTGCCATACCAGGTGTGCATGTGCTTCCACCATCCCAGAAATACATCTGCAGTGTACCCCAGGCTCTCTGCCTTGTCTCTCCAAGCTGCCTGCTTCCTCTTGGTGTCGCAATAGAGTCTGTGGCCCTTTCTCCAGAGGTACTCGTTCTCCCTCAGCCATTCCAGCACCTCATCCTCATGCTCCTCGGAAATGGTGTCCTGTTTCCTCTCTCCCTTCTCCTTCCCTTGCCTCTTCCTCCCTCTGGCAGGGGCTTCAGCAGGGCCTTGAGCAGCAGGGCCACTTTGCTTCCTGTAGGTGTCTGTGATGCATCCGCGTCATTTACTATGCATCTGCCCCTTCGGCTATGTGTCCGCTTCGCAATTCTCTCCCGGAACCTCTTCGGAGGTGTCATCCACTTCCATCCGCTTTCATCCACTAGGCTTCCTATGAACATCCACTTAACATCCCTGCTACGTACTTCTCATGTCTGTTCTTTTCCGTTCTTTTCCGTTCTGTTTATGCAAATTTTTGCCACTTTTTGGATTGGATGACAACGGATGGAGCCACCCCCAAAATTTTGCTCGTCCGCTGTGTCCTTTATGCATACGTTTTGCGTCCATCGGCCAGTGGGACCTAGCCTTTAGATAAAGGTCCATGGAATTCAAGGAGGGTTGGACTTGGTTCACTTATGGCTACATAGGGATTCTAGGATGATTCCTCTTTTAACTCCACTCAGATTCTGCCACTCCTTATCCAACATTTCTATCAAAAAGCCAACATAATCCTAAGTTGCATTAACAGGGGGATTCAATCAATATCAAGGGAGGTACTAATTCCACTCTATAAAGCCATAGTAAGACCACACCTGGAATACTGCATCTAGCTTTGATCACCACACTATGAAAAAGATGTTGAGACTCTAGAAAGAGTGCAGAGAAGACCAACCAAGATAATTAGGGGACTGGAGACAAAAATATATGATGAACAGTTGCAGGAACTGGGCTGGCTAGTATAGTGAAGAGAAGGCACAGGGGAGACATGATAGTAGTCTTCCAATATTTGAGGAGCTGCCACAGAGAGGAAAGAGTCAAGCTATTTTCCAAGGCATCTGAAAGCCAGACAAGGAATAATGGATGGATACTGATCAAGAAGAGTTTCGGTGGTGTTCTTGATTTCTAAGGCGGAGACTTCATTGCTATCTAAGGAAGACTAGAAAAGCCCACTGTAATTAGTGAGCTGAATCACACTACCAATAAATCTGCCTTTGGCAGAATTGGATGGCTATTATTTGATAAGGAACATTTGCTAGTGTTTGTCAGTTTTCTGAATCCATGGTATATCTATGAATGTATTACAAAAAATGGCAGCCAGAAAGTGAAGTAACCAGCCACTTGGAGTCACCTGAACTGAGATATGGATGGCAAATAAATTTAATAAACCAACCAATCATGAGAAAGTTGATGCCCCAGATTGTAATAATGCCTGTTGATAAAGAATTCTCCTTTGAAGGAATATGCAACTGTGCCTGGTTAAAAAAAATGTTTAATATTGAGAACATGCAACAAATACCATGCTCAAGTTGCTGGTTTGCTGTTTGAATGATATATTTTTACTCTGTGTAGGAGAGACTGATATTCCTAGATATTTGATCTGCTTTTATCATTCTTCATGTAAGAAAGATGCTCCTTCTCATCTGTCAACAGCATGCTGATATTGTCTACCTCTCCAGCAGCTTCTGAGGTATGTAAAGTGTTTTGAAAGCTCAAAGGAACTCCTTTGCTAAAAAACAGCACGCTATGTTTACCAGCTTCTCAGTTCCACATCCCACATCTTTACCCTTCTTCAAGCTCCTTTTGTTGTGGGGAAAAATGCCCACATCAATTAAGAACCAAGGTGATTGGAGAGATGCGGCATGTGCAACTCACCAAAAGAATGCAGAAGAGTTCCAAACACAGCAAGGTGATAAAATACATCCTGTCTAGTTTGCTAGATAGGAATGATGGAAGAAAATTTTGTAAATCACAATGAGACCTCTAAACTTGCTTGCTTTTGATTAAACATTTGGAGATAACCTTATCGTGGATCTCTGCATTCATCTACACCTGTGTTTCTCAACCTTAAGATGTGTGGACTTCAACTCCCAGAATTCCCCAGCCACATGAATTTGATTTCTGTTTTTTTGGATGCTGCCATTTATTCAGTAGTGGGATTCAATTTTTTTTCCCTACCAGTTCTGTGGCCGTGCTTGGTGGGCATTGCAGGGGAAGGATACTGTAAAATCTCCATTCCATCCCCACCCACTAACCTGCTTTCCAGCTCTATTTTCCTGTGCAGGGCAACAAAAGAAGACCCAGCCAATCAGCTGGGACTCGGGAGGCGGAAAATAGATGGGGTTGGTGAGGCCAATTAGAGATGGGATTTGCTGGTTCTCCGAACTACTCAAAATTCCCACTACTGGTTCTCCAGAACTGCTCAGAACCTGCTGAATACCACCTCTGCATTTAGTCCTGTCAACAATGACATTATTGTGCCTTTTACACTATTCTTTTTCACTCTATTAAGGCCCGGTCCCACTACACTTACAGATGCAAAGAGGATGTAAAACGTTAAAAAAAGCCTGCCATCCGTTGGAAAATGTTATGCATCCATTGTGTACTCATTGCATACGTGTTTCATACGCTCTATCCCTCGAGCATCCGTCCACTGCGATTTCATCTGCGCAAGAAGATTTGAGCTGCACAAAACTTTGTGAACGGATGAACTTTCTGCCGCGTACAATGTACATCCGCAACATATACGGGCAACAAACATTCTATGTCCCTTATCTTTTAAACATCTGCTCTATCCTCTCTGCATCCTCTTGTCTTCCCCTCAACTCAATCCGCTGCAGCTGAAAACGGAAAGAGGGAGGAAACAAAAGGTTACACGGAACGTCTACACAGCGTGTGTAGCACGGAAATAGAAAGGATGTAAGTGTATGCCTCTCGTATATAAAGTATTAAAAACAGACAAAACATTTGTATCTGGGATGTATCTTGTATATTTAGGATATCTGAAGTATGTCTGGAGTATGTAGAAGGATACCTAGCGGACAACCAATATTTCCCATAAAAAGGGGGAGAAAATCATCTGGATCGCTGGGATGGTGGACCATACAGTCCCACTGGAGGTTTATCTATCCCAAAACTATCCTTATCTATCCCAAAACTATCCTTATCTATCCCACAAGCATGCAAAGGCTTAACCATTTTTTCAAAGTTTTCACCAACACTTTGCTAAGTTAAAAAAATGAACCAAGTAAACTAAGTGTCTTAAGCAAAGATAACCTTTATTAACTTTCTTAGGTAAACTTTATGACTGTATTAAATAAGCAAAATGAACCAAGTAAAGTATCTTAAGCAAAGATAAACTTAACAAGTACAACTCAGTCTCTGACACTATTCTCAGTCACTCTGAGTCATTTCCATGATCTCAGCTGTTAAGCGGGCAGGGGCTGTGGAGGTGGCTGTGGCTTGAGGCACCATTGGGGTGCTTGGCCCCAAGGGTACAACAGGTGGTGGTGTGTTCAGGAAGCTATCTGAGAGCTGACTCAGTCCCGTGAGGTCCTTCATCAAGGACTTGAGATGTCAGGCCCAATACTGATGACAGGTTGTCCATTGATGGGCTTGGCTGTGGGGTGGAGGAAGGAGGAGTGTAGTGGGGCTGTCTGGTCTGCAGCTGGGTGAGGAATGGTGTCTGTGGCATCCGATGAACCTGGGCCTGGACTGGGAAGTTCTGCTTCTGCTGTGGGAAGTCCTGGTAGTCGTAGCCTTGGTAGGTGAGGGGCTGTTGAAAGCCATGGAAGGGCTGTGACATCGTCTGGGGTGGAGAAGCAGACCGGACTGGGTAGGAACAGCTTCAGCTGGGCCTTGAGGGTTGTGCAGAAGTGCTGTGTTCTTCTGCTTCATTACCTGGTACTGGGCCTCAGGCAGGTCCCTCAGGGTCTGGCTCACGTAGGTGATGAAGGGTTCCGGCCTGAGGATGCTCTGTCCAGGTGGACCAGCTGAGAGAGAAGTTCTGTGCTGGTCTTCATTGTGTCCCTGACCTTCAACAGGACACTGTGGTCCTGGCCCTCCAGTCTACCTCTCTGTCTGCATCCTCTGGAGCTGGGGGTGAGGGTGGGGGTGGGTTGGCCTCTGGTGGCTGCTGCTTCTTCCTCCATTTGTGACAGCAGGGCGTCATCCTCCACGGGATCCTCCAAGTCTGCCGGCATGGGGAATGCAGCTGTCGGGGGGTCTCTGCCGTGGGGCCCTCTGAAGACACTTGCCTGGACAGGCTCTCTGGCTCCTGGCTGGAAGAGGACTGGTTGTCTGTGGGCTGTCTGAGGGAGAGGGGTCTCAGAGGGGCTGCTCCTTGGTGGCGGATCTCACCTTCCAGGAAACTGGACTTGGCCAAGACGTACATCTCCCGGTCAGTGAGCTTGACAGTGGCCTGCCCGGATTTCTTGAGTTGTAGCTTCCAATACCAGGTGTGCATGTGCTTCCACCATCCAAGAAGTACTTCTGCAGTGTACCCCAGGCTCTCTGCCTTGTCTCTCCAAGCTGCCTGCTTCTTCTTGGTGTCACGATACAGTCTGTGGCCCTTTCTCCAGAGGTACTCATTCTTCCTCAGCCATTCCAGCACCTCATCCTCATGCTCCTTGGAAATGGTGTACTGTTTCCTCTCTCCCTTCTCCTTCCCTTGCCTCTTCCTCCCTCTGGCAGGGGCTTCAACAGGGCCTTGAGCAGCAGGGCCTTCAGGGGCTTGAGCATCAGGGCCTTCAGCAGCAGGGCTCTGAGGGCTTGGGTCTGGTCCACCACAGTAGCAGCAGCAGCAGCAGCAGCAGCAACAGCAACAGCAGCTTCAGAGTCAGTGCCAGGGGATGGGATGCTGGTTCTGGCCTTCTTCACCTTGCCAGGGCTTGGACAAGTAGGCACAGGCTTCCTCTTCTTGCCTGACTGATGAACCATGGTGTTCCTGCAAGATGTATGTGTCAGCACGTCTTTCCCCTGTATGCTGACTGCATGCGTGCTGCATCCTTTTATATCCGCGGAGCTGATGCAATTCATACTGCTTTGCATCCGATATACATCCACGTGGCACCCCCTTTGTTTCCTATAGGCCTCCATGATGCATCCGCTTCATCCGCTATACATCCGCCCCTTCCGCTATGCGTCCACTTTGAAATTCTTCCCTGGAACCCCTTCGGAGATATCATCCGCTTCCATCCGCTTTCATCCGCTAGGCTTCGTATGAACATCCGTTTAACATTCCCACTACATACTACCCATGTCTGTTCTTTTCTGTTCTATTTATGCAAATTTTCTCCACTTTTGGAGCGGATGAAAACGGATGGAGCCACCCCCGAAATTTTGCTCATCCATTGTGTCCTTTATGCATACGTTTTGCATCTGTCGTCCAGTGGGACTGGGCCTTTAGGAAGAGTAGCAGTCTGGTTCCTGTTCTTCATGTCCATTCTGGGACCACAGCCTATGGTCTTTAAGCAAGGGACTAATGCAAATTAATTCACATGAATTAAACTTCTGAAAAGTACTAATGGCTTCCTGAATGATGATTCTACCAAGTGAGAAATAGAAGTCTGAAATTCTCTGTAATTATTTTTCTTTATTAGATTTTTTTTTAACACCCAAGGGAGATAAAAAAGGGAGGAAGATGGTTTATTGGAAACTTTGGCTGGTCTCTGTGGAAAAAAAAACACCACACACACACACAGTGGACTTGATAGCTTTTCAGGTTTCTTTTTGTTGTTTGTCACTTTATGTTTCTGGGCTATCCAATTCTCAATAACTCTGGGATGCTTAATGAAGTTTGAAAAAGAACAATTCTCCACAAACAACAAAATTATAAAGCAACAGTCTCATCCAGGAACACAAAACCTCCCTCCCTAACAGAGATCTTCTATCAAGACCCAAATTGTTATTATTAGACTAGCTTTTCACCTCCTACGCCTGTATTATTTATAGACTAATTTCCAATCTCCTTTTCTAATATACATTTCATATTCAAATGTTGCTATTGATTTGCTGGCATATAAATATTTATTAGTGTTACCAACTAACTTAATTCTGGGGGAAAAGAAAAACAGACTGTCCAGTCTCTTTTTCAAACCTTCAGTGATGGAGCACCCACAATTTCTGGAGGCAAGTTGTTCCACTGGTTAATTGTTCTAACTGTTAGAAAATTTTTCCTTAGTTCTAGGTTGCTTCTCTCCCTTCAGTTCCTGGGCAAGAGAAGCAACTGTGAGAAGATGAAGTGAGATACTAATACCACTCTATAAAGGCTTAGTAAGATCATACCTAGAATACTGCATCCTCAGTTTTGGTCACCACGCAATAAAAAGGACGTTGAGACTCCAGAAAAAGTGCAGAGAAGAGCAACCAGGATGATTAGGGGACTGGAAGCTAAAACATATGAAGAATGGTTACAGGAACTGGGCCTGGCTAGTCTAGGGAAGAGAAGAACCAGGGGAGACATGATAGCATCTTCCAATATTTGAGGGGCTGCCACAGAGAGGAAGGGGAGTCAAACTATTTCCAAAGCACCTGAATGCCAGACAAGGAATAATGAATGGAAACTGATCAAGGAGAGATTCAACCTGGAAATAAGGAGAAATTTTCTGACAGTGAGAGCAATCAACCAATGGAAGTTGTGGGAGCTTCATCACTGAAGGCTTTCGAGAAGAGATTGGACTGCCATTTGTCAGAAATAGTGTAGCATCTTCTGCTTGGGTGGGGGATTGGACAAGATGACCTACAAGGTCCCTTCCAACTCTGTTAATCTATAAACTGTGGTACTTGCTAGCCTAGGATGAAAGTTGGGATGGAGCTTCTTACTGGGAACAACACATATCAGTGAATGATTTTGCAATCTGCAAATCACAGGACACATTTTCATTCCCATGAAGTGGTGGGGGAACTTGGATTAAAGTACAGTCTCCAAGGAGGAAATAATTCATTCCAAGTCCCACTTAGATATCCTTTTCAAGAAACCTGGCAGGCAACTTCCAGCTTCTTTGGAAAAGCTCCTTTCCTTTCTTGTTTTGCCTCAGATTCTGACATGGGACTCATTAATAAGGAGAGATGGGGGAGGGAGTTAGTTGACTGAGGGCACATCTCTGCCCAGGTGCATCATCATCAGCTTGGAGGACTATGCTGTGGTTTTAGCAGAAGGTCAATGGAAGGAAATCAGAAGCTCTTGGAGAAGAGCTAATAGTGCTCACTGTCCTATTATTGGTAATGACAATACCAAATCTCTGTGATGACAAAGACTCGGGGGGGAGGGGGAAGGGGATAGATAGACAGACAGACTATAAAAAGAGAGAGAGAGATTGGCAGAAGGGTTACAAAAACTACAGAACAGTGATGGCGAACCTTTTTGTTGTGGTGTGCTGAAAGCATGTGCGTGCTGGCGCCCACAATGCAATGTGCCTGCCACCCCTTCACATGTGTATGTAACACCCCCGCCCCACATCCTTACCTGCATTGCACATGTGTGCACCTCCCAGCTGATTTTCTGCATGTTTAAGGCTGTTTTCATCCTTCCGGAGGATCGAGGGAAGCCTCTGAAGCCTCAGGAGGCTGAAAAATGGGCCTTCCAGAAATACCAGAAATGTCAGTTTTCAACCTCTGGAGGGTCTCTGGAGCCTGGGGGAGGCCGTTTTCACACTCCCAGGGGCTCAAGGGAAACCTCTGCAGCCTTTAGAGGCCAAAAAATAGGTCCATTTCCGGAAGGCCTGTTTTTCAGCCTCCTGAGACTGCAGAGACTTCCCTCTGAGTCTCTGGTAGGGCAAAAACAGCCTCAAATGGGCCAAAAATCAGCTGGAAGGTACACACATGTGCAGTGCATGTAAGTTTGATGGGGGCTCGCATGCCCACACAAATGGCTCTACCTGCCACCTGTGGCACGCGTGCCATAGGTTCGCCATCATGGCTATAGAAGAAGAAATATTTGTCCTTTATGTCTTTTGTATGGATGGAAATATTATGGATGCTTAGACACATACAAAGTTTCCTATCAATGAAAGTCAAGATATTCATAGCAGTTCTTACCCAAGAAAAAAATCCTTGTCCACAGAAATGTAAACTCCACTCTCAAGTACATAACTGCTACTATTTGGGCTGGGTACTAAGTACAGATAAAATCTCAAAGAAGTTTGATGAGGTCTATATTTGCTCAGTGGGACATAGACTATTGACTGACCATTTGAGGAAAAATGGCGGAGTGTTACTCAAAGGATGTAATGGAGGCCATTGGAAAGTTGACCCCATATCCTTACACTTTGGATTCCAGCTGCTGGTCTCTGTTTGTGGCTTTCAAGGAGGGCAGTGGGATTTTGGAACTAGCCCTAACCTCAAAGTTACAAACCCCTAGATGCTAGTCAGATATTAGACTCCAACTTATGTAACTTAAATGATTTGTTGTGAGCTGCTTTGAATGAGAAGACAGTGTGTAAAGCTAGGCAAGGTTAAATCAGAGGATTGGGGTGGAGACATGGAGAGGAGGAGGGTGTCCTTTGTTGGTTTGTTTCACACATAGTTGTTTTCCCTGGGATGGTAACTGTGGATCCCTTGATATCAAGTTAATCACTTACTAGCCCACTGCTGAAAAAATGTTTCATGGGAGTGCACCTTTTGCTTAATTTAATATTCAGTTTCTCAGGAAAGAAATAGATTTTCTGTCAAGGCAGTAATTCTATCTTCAGTGAAACACCCACCTGCCTACCCACACTTCTCTGTGATGCAGAGCACAATTTTTTTCCTGGTGTTGCTCCTGATTGTTGAAGTGCCTTTCAGATAAAAAAATATAGAAAGGAAGAAAACGTAGGTTGCTCCAGAATGGGACTATAGATATAGAAACATGCCTGTATTTAAAGAAGCAGAAGAATGTCAAAGTATGCAAATCAACCCTGATGCCCAGACAAAACTAGAACAGGAAGAGAACAAAAGGACATAACTTGGTCAGCCAGCAAACCTTTGACCCTTTCTTCCACCAGAAATCCTGTGTGAAGGGGCTGCGTTTACCTTTACATTAGTCCACCTCACTTCAAGGCTTTCTGCTGGAAAAAAATATTATTTTTTTATTTTATTTTTTATTTTATTTGTCAATCATGTATTAGATAACAGGTATAAGTATAAACATGATTATTAATACATGAAATGAATAAGAATAAAAAGGAACATTAGAACAGGGATAGTAGGCATGTTGGTGCACCTAGGCACACCCCTTAAAGACTGCTTAAAAATGGGGTGAGATTGACAGTAGACAGTCTATGGTTAAAGTTTTTGGGGTTTGGGGAAGAAACCACAGAGTCAGGTAGAGTATTCCAGGCATTGACCTCTCTGTTGCTGATGTCGTATTTCCTGCAGTCAAGTTTTGTGCAGTTTACCTTGAGTTTGTATCTATTATGTGCTTGTGTATTGTCGTGATCGAAGTTGAAGTAGTCATTGATGGGTAGGACATTGCAATGGATAATTTCGTGTACTACATTTAGGTCAGACTGAAGTTGGCATAGTTCTAAGTTGTCTAAGCCTAAACTTTCTATTTGACATTATCAATTAAAATATATATCATGAAAGATTTATTGGACCTGATGGACTATGTGCCTATTTCTTAAAAAAGCTTTCCACTGCTATAGCAGAACCTCTAAGCATAATCTTTGAAAAATCTTTCAGGACCAGCTCGTTGCCAAAACTATGGTCACAAGCCACGGTCATCCCCATCTTCAGAAATGGAGACCCCAGCCTAATTGAAAATTACAGGCCAATCTCTTTTATGTTGCATCACCTGCAAAGTCATGGAATCAATTATTAACCAATCCACTACCCTCCACTTAGAGATAAACAGCCCACTCTCTAACAAACAATTTGGTTTCAGAAAAATTAATATATAACTTATAATATATAACTTATAAAATATATTATCTTGAGTTGTATTAAATAAAATGATGATGATATCCACTTGGTTTAAAGAACTCTGTTCATGTCTACATGTACCCCAAATCACACCTTATCTTCCAGTCAAGATTTTTACACAATTCTAGCCCAGTTTGGTATAATGATTAAGGCAACAGGCTAGAAATTGGGAGACTATGAATTCTAGTCTTGCTTTGGGCCAGTCCTATCTCTCCGCCCTAGAAACCAGACAATGGTAAACCACTTCTGAAAATCTTGCTAGAAAACTGCAGGGATTACTTCAGAAATGCTTCGGGAGTCAAAACTGACTTGAAGGCACCAAAAAACACCACAGAGTAAAATTTACTTAATGTTCATGTAAGAAGGGAGCACTACAGAGTTAATCCACTGGGTCCATGATTTGTATCAGAGAATGTCTAGAAATGTCTTTTTGATACTGAATTTAAAGTGATCAAGTTTGGATCTGAATGGCCTGGGAGTCATAAACTTCCATCAATGCTAAAGGAGCCTTCTACATCTAAAGATTCCCTGGAAGATAACAAAATCAAGGTTTCAAATCTGTCTAAAGCTATCATTGATTCAACTTTTACAAGGACCTACATTTACCCCCTGAAATGTCACAATTCAAATCTCATTTTTACATGCTTTAGAGGGCTCCTTTAGAGTACAAAATTTACAATGTTTTTTTCATGTCAGATATTAGATGGTGGAGGAGTATTTAGTGCCTACAAGTCAGTTTCTCTTATTAGCTAAGAAGATTCAACTCCTGGCCACAGAAATATCAGCTGTAGTTTTTTGTCTTGGCATTTGAAATGAAGTATTTATAAAGAACAAGGAAGTTTAATTAGTGGCACTATTTATAGCTGGCAAATATATTGGAGAAAAAAAGTTACTGTGCTATTTCGGTTAGTATGCAAATCACCCCTTAATATCTGATAAGGATTTCTGTAACATTTGTAAGAAATCTGATATAAAATTTGAAGGAGTTTTGGATGAAGTACTTGTAATTGTCATGTGATTGATCATGTTGATTATGTGTCCATGCCTAGCTGGCTTTTGCTGAATCAAATGTGGATTGAAAATCTTTAGGAACCCCAGGCTCAGGGGTAGGCTACTGAGGGCTCTCAGTGACTCAGGAGAGCCCCTAGCTAAGACTCTGCGGGGCTCAGAGAGTCCCCAATAACCTCAGAAAGACAAGCAGCAAGGGAAAGCTCTTAATAGGCTTAACTGAACTTCTGGGCATTCAGCCAGGAGCATTTCACATCTTGTAAAAGTACTGCAAGCTAGATAAACAATCCACTCTGTGCTTGCGAGAGAGAGCCATTGAAAAAATCAGATAACATAGCCACTAGACTCTGAGGGGATTAATTCCCAAATAATAAGAATCACATAACTCATCAAAAACTCCACTAAGACTCCAAGATCCCTCTCATAGTCACTGCTATTAAGCCTGGTTTCACCCAGTCTTTTATTTAAGTATTAAATGCATGAAATAATAAACAACTTCTTGGTATATATACCACCACATACCTAGAAAAAACCACCAGATCCAAAATAAAAGCCTCCCCCATCAGCGAAGAAATCCAGCAAAGAATCATACCCAGAGAAAAATCATCCAGATGCCCTAAGCTGTATGGTCTCCCCAAGATACACAAAGAAGGAACCCCACTACGACCAATAGTCAGCTCCATAGGCTCACCTCTACAAAACTTAGCCAAATTTCTCGCCAAACAATTACAGACCTATGCAGAATCCATCAACTCACAGGTAAGGAACTCATTCCAGTTCATTGAGATCATAAAGAAACAAAACTTACAACCCAGCGACCTACTGGTGAGCTTCGATGTCATATCCCTCTTCACCCAAGTGCCTATAAAAGAAGCCTTGACAGCCATCCAAAACAAATACAACCCCCCCAAGTACATCCTAGATCTTACCAACCACTGCCTATTCAATACATACTTCACCTACAATGGACAAAAATACAAACAAATAGAAGGAGCACCCATGGGATCACCCCTCTCACCTGTCATTGCAAACCTCTACATGGAACACTTTGAAACACAAGCTCTAGAAAAATATGATCACAAACCCAAACTCTGGCTCAGATACGTAGATGACACCTTCATAATCTGGCCACACGGGAAAGAAAAACTGAACAACTTCCTCACACACCTCAACAGCCTACATCCCAAAATACAATTCACCATGGAAACAGAAGCCAACAATCAACTTCCCTTCCTAGATGTCTTAGTATACAAAAAATCCAATGGCTCCCTAGGACACACCATCTACCAGAAGAAAACACATACAAACCGCTATCTACATGCACTCTCACACCACCACCCAGCACAGATCAATTCCGTAGCCAGGACACTCATCTCCAGAACAAAATGCTTAGCCGATGAACAACACTTAAAAACCGAACTACACACCCTCACTAATGTACTTACAGCCAATGGATTTCCAAAAAAGAAGATTACCCACCTAATCCAAAAAGAAACCCCAACCAAAAGCCAAGACAGAGAACAAGAGAATGGCAAAGCCCTCCTCCCATATATAAAAGGCACTACAGACAAAATCAGCAAGATCCTCCAAAAACACAACATTAAAACAGCGTTCTGCACAAACAGAAAAATATCCACCATCCTGAGAAACCCTAAGGACAAAATCGAGTTAGAAAACCAAGGAGTATACGAAATCCCTTGCACTGCCTGCCCCACCACATACATAGGACAAACTAACAGAAGAATTAGTGCACGCATTGAAGAACACAAAAACTCAATCAAAAAAGAAGAACTGACCTCTTCCCTGGTCCAACACCTCAAAGCCACAGGACATGAAATTGACTTTAAAAATACCAGAACTATCGCCAAAACCGAACACTTCAACAACAGAATAATCAGAGAAGCCATAGAGATAGAGAAACGCCCACACAGCATGAATAGACGAGATGATACCTCACGCCTACCAACCATTTGGAAACCTGCCCTCATTAATAAATGAGTAACTAACTTAAAGAATGACACCAGACCCACACCCGCAAGTGCTACACAAGATGCTACCACCACACTTCCACACAGAAAAAAGACTCACACCCACACAGAAGAGGAGACACAACCACGAACCAGAAACCATACTGCAGCTGCACCACTACCCGCTTCAAACCCCTCTGACCCATACAAGAAGCAAACTGACACCCACCATGAAGATGTGGCACGACCACGAACACGAAGCCAAACAACAAAATCACAGCTCACCAGCTCAAATCCCCCAGCAACTAAGACTAACCTGAGCACAACCAAGCCCCCACCTAAGCAGAACACACCCCCAGCCAATCAGAACACAGCCAACCCCCCTACCAATCAGAACACAGCCAAACCCCCACCCAATCAAGTCACACCCCCACTAGCAGTTAAAAGGAAGAAGCAGCTGCAAGCTCACATTACTCTGAGAAGCACAGAGCTGAAGAAACAAGCCTGAAGATGATGAATGAGACTTCATCGAAACGTTGCCTAGATACTTCCAATTCTACGCGGGAGAAAACCCGAATAACCAAAGATCCACATACAAATACCCGCGAAAACCTCAGAAAACAAATATTGCACCTCTACGGGGAGGAAACCCACCATCTGACCAGGACTTATGAAAAACTTGAAGTCCAAAGAGCTTCCATTTTATGTGACCTCACCTTCCTACGAAACTGCCGAGATCAAAATTTAATCCCCATAAGCTTCCAATTGAAATTCCACACCAACACAGCAGCCACCAAACGCATCCTAAAAAGAACAGAATTGGCCCTTATTAGAAATGAACTTCACACAAAAAGATT